>CAUYUJ010019705.1:128889-173358 GCA_963575745.1 Prorocentrum cordatum
TCATCATCATCATCATCATCATCATCATCATCATCATCATCATCATCATCATCATCATCATCATCATCATCATCATCATCATCATCCGTCTCCTCCTCCTCCGCCTCCTCCTCCTCTCCCATCCTCCTCCTACCCTTCCTCCTCCTCCTTCTCCTCCTCCTCCTCCTGCTCATCCTCCTCTTCCCTCACTCCACCTCCTCCTCCTCCTCCTCCTGCTCTCCGCTCCGGCTCCTCCTCCTCCTCCTCCTCCCTCCTCCTTCCTCCTCCTCCTCCGCTCCTCCTCCTCCGGTTCTCCTGTCCGCCTCCGCCTCCGGCTCCTCCTCCTCCTCCCGCCCTCCGCCTCCTGCCTCCTCCTCCTCTCTCCACCTCCTCCTCACCTCGTCCCTCCTCCTCCGCCTCCGCCTCGCGCCTCCGCCTCCGCCTCCGCCTCTTCCTCCTCCTCCTCCTTCTCCTCCTCCTCCTCCTCCTCCTCCTCCTCCTCCTCCACCTCCCCCCCCTGTGCTTCGCCGTGCTGCTTCGCACTCCACCCGCAGCGCGAGAAAGGGACCGCCTCCGCCCGCTCGATCCTCGATCGCTCCTTGGGCGCGGCCCTCTCGACGGGTGGCGAGGGGACACGCGCGCTCGGTGGCAGCGGCGCCGGGCGCACGGCCGCGGCCTCGTGGAGGACGAAGGCGCTGGTGAAGCAGACCTGTCTCTCCCTCCTCCTCCGCGATTTCCACGCCTTCCTCGCCGTCCTCCTCCGCCAGGGCTGCCTCCTCCTCCTCCTCCTCCTCCTCCTCCTCCTCCTCTTCCTCCTCCTCCTCCTCCTCCTCCGCCGCCAGAGATTCCACCTGCGTCTCCTCCTAATCCGCCTCCTCCGCCGCCGCCTCCTCCTCGCCCCCCTCGTCCTCTGCCTCCTTCGCCAGAGCATCCTCCTCCTCCCCCGTCTGGAGCCGCCTCCTCCCCCTCCTCCTTGTCCTGCTCCTCCCACGCCGCGGAACCAAGGCTGGGCTCGACGCCAGATACGCAAGTCAGGAGGGAAGCGGGAGGCCCCAGCGGCCAAGCGCAGCGAACATCATCGACGGACCGCAACTACGGGTTGAGGACGTGCAGTTGGCTCTTCGAGGGGACCGCCAAAGCGAGCGCGACGACTGTATACCCGTTTTTTTTGGGGGGGGGGGGGGCGCCAAGGCCCAACGCACACGCTGAGCTTGAACCGGGGAGGAAGATGAACCAGGCGAAACAGAACGAGAAGGAGAGCCCAGCAGTGACGCTCAGGAAGCAAACAGCGAGGACGTAGGCCGCCAGAGTGAAGAAGGGTCACAACATGACTTCAACATGGGTTCTCGCATTTCCTTCCGGCTCCACTCGGCCCGCCGCAGCACACCTTCAGTCGCCACGGCGCAGCGCAGACCCGAGGAAACACTTCTCTGTCGACACCTGGCCCCAGAAGTGGCCCTTCTGGAGAGCCTGGCCACGAGGGCATGGCAAGATTGTGCATGCAGTCCCTCGATATCACCCAACTGTGCAGTCCCCGCGAATCTGCTCTTGTCGATGGGCCTCGGTGTCGGCGAGATCTGCTGGGAGCAGGACGCTCCCGCCTCACGGCCGGCCGTTTCATGCTTCCCCCCCTCCGCGGCTCCACCTCGCCATCCGCACTGCGACCCCCTCGGGTGGAGAAGAAAAACAGTCCTGCCGTTAGCAGCTCCTGCCGGATCGGCACAACCCTGTCAGGGGGACGTAAGACCTGGGTGCAGGGGACTCGGACATCCCCGACGAAGTCGTCAAAAAAATGACGAGGCCGAACCTGCATTTTGACGAGGCCTCCCGCTGCAGACATTCCACGAAACTCCTCCTCGTCAAAATCCGAGGCGCGGTCGTTTCAAAAACGATGGCGAAGCCGAGGCCTGGCAAACCCGGGTCTTGCGCTCCCCCGACCCTGGCGTGGGAGAGGCCGAGCTCGGCCGCGGCGCAGAGCTCGGCAAACGCCCGGCTCCGCACGGAGCAGGGCGGGGACGGTGATATGCAGCCGCCCCCCACACGAGCGCCCGCGCGTCGCAGGCCGCCACGTGCATGCCCAGGGCCTCGGCTCTCGTGGTGAGGTCGCAGAGCTCTGACTAAAATTTAGGACTGGAAAAACGCCCCTACCCTGGGTTACAAGTGCGTGGTCTGTAAACCTCCTGGGAATCCCCAAAGCCTAGAACCGCCAGGACGCGGCACGTCACGCAGGGTTTACCCTGTCAGCCCGCAGGAGTTTCAGCGCACAGCGCCTCATAAACCAGGGTAGGGGCGTTTTTTACGCCCTCGATAAAAGCACTGATACTGTTCGCGACCACGTCCGTAACCGCCTCCTCGACGCAGGCATTGCACGCCATGCCGTCAACGGATGGAGGCGAGACTTCATGGGCTGCCAGCTCATCCATGCGAGCCTCGAGCAGGCCGAACTCGCGCACGACGGATGGGAGAAGGAGGCTCGGAGGGGGAGGACGAGGATCGAAGGAGGGGGGTGGAGGAGGAAGGTGGATCATGGATGAGGGGGGTCGAGCAGGAAGAGGGTCGGGGGGCCGGGGAGGGTAGATAAGGCGAGGAAGGAGGAGGAGGAGGAGGAGGACGTGCGGGCGCGGGGGCAGAGTCCTCTAGATCTAAGACGACGAGGAGGGGGAGGACGCTGAGGAGGAATCCCTGCAGGCCTCCTCCTCGTCCTCCTTCTCCTCTCCCCAGTCTTCCTCCCCAACCTACCTTCTCGTCGTCCTCCTTCTCCTCTGAATGTAATCCAACTCCTCCTCCTCCTCCTCCTCCTCCTCCTCCTTCTCCTCCTCATCCACTTAATCCAGCTCCTCCTCCGCCTCCTCCTCCTCCTTCTCCTCCTCTTCCTCCTACTCCTCCTCCCCCTCCTCTTCCCACACCATCCCGCCCCTCCTTTCCTTCTGAGTTCCTTCACACTCCCCCTCTACTCTCCCATCTTCCCTTCCAATGTTCTCAGGAGGCCTTCAGGAGCGAAAGAGCGTCGAACCTACCAAACAAACTTCAATTCCCGAACCTCAAAAACAACCACGGCGGCGGCGGTGACGGCGACGGTGACCCCGCGGACGACGACGACGACGACGACGACGACGACGACGACGACGACGACGACCACGACCACGACCACGACGACGACGACGACGACGACGACGACGACGACGACGACGACGACGACGACGACGACGACGACGACGACGACGGCGGCGGCGGCGGCGGCGGCGACGGCGACGGCGACGGCGACGGCGACGGCGACGGCGACGGCGACGACAGCGGCGATATCGACGACGACGACGACGACGACGACGGCGACGGCGGCGGCGGCGGCATCGGCGATGGCGACGGCGACGGGACCACCAGGCGGTGCCCCGCCACGCGGCCGAGCGCGAAAAGGTCGCCGTAGACGTCGAAGCAGCGGAACGTGACGAGCCGCGCGCCTCGGCCGCAACGGCCGCGCCGCAGGGGAAGCGGGAGGAGGATCGAGGAGCGGGAGGGGCGATCGGTATGGCTACATGCCGCTGCGCCTGCCACATGTCTGCGGTGGTCTGGGAAGGATCCATACACCTGCTCCCTCTGCCGCCAAAATCCATCCACGCCGCTGCTCCTGCCCAGTGGGTAAGAGATCCGGCCTCTGGAAACCCCGAATGCTTGTTCCCCGCCACTCAGAGTGCGTGGCTTCGGCGGTTATGGATCGGACGCCGATGGCCGAGGGAAGGAGAATCAGAAGGGCGTCAAGCAGGTGGAGGAGGAGGAGGAGGAGCAAGAGGGGAGGTCGGCCACAGGGTGGGGACGGATCGGCCACAGGCAGGGGTGGGAGCGGTGGCGATATCGATGACGACGACGACGACGACGACGACGACGACGACGACGACGACGACGACGACGGCGACGACGACGACGACGACCACCACGGCTGCAGCCGCAGGCCACATTAGGGCGGCCGGCGTCGGGCCTCGTCGCAGTGCCGCCCGCCCGGAACACGGACGCCCATCCCCTCGTCTGCGGGGGGCCCGGAGCGGGTGCCGCCGCGCAGCGACCTCAACGAAGAGGCAGCCGACACAATCGTCGGGGTCCACCAACGGGGGGGGTGAACTGCCGCAGACCGATGCCCCACCCCCGCATGCCCCACCCGTCGGCAACTGCCGGGCGCTGCCGGCGGCTGGGGGGGCACCTGTTTGGCGCGGCTCGCTGCAGAAGCCGATCGAACCCTCCCACACACACACACTCACACACACGCACACTCACAAACAAACAAACACAAACAAAAAACATACACACGCACACAAACAAAAACACACACGCACACACACACACACACACACGGGGCACACACACCCTTGGCGGGATGCCGGAATCGGCCAAGGGAGCCTGCGCTGCACGACGTGACGCCGTCGCAGCTGCACAGTCAGAGCCCGCGCTCTCTCGGGGGGCCCTCCCCGGTCGGGGGAGCCCAAAGAGGGCCCCGGCCCTGGCCCCGCGGGCGCTCGGGAGCCGCGAGGGGCGCCCGAAGGGAGAGCGCCCGAGGACCTCGGCAACTGAAGGGGCTCTGGGGCACACAAAGGGATACACACAGATAACGGGATTCCCCGTATGTTCCCATATGTTCTGGGCTGTTGTCTTCCCCCCCACTGCCCATGTTTTCCCACATGTTCTGGGAATCGTCGATGAATCGTGTCTGTGTTGTTTTCCCTCCTGAGAGACCCCAAGCCCCGTCCGAGCCCACTGTAATCTGGCGGCGAGCGCGGGGGGGACGTGAGAAGGGGCGGGCCTTCTCAGAAGGCCCGGAAGTCCCCTAGCCTTCTGAGAAGTTTCCTGGGCCTTCCCCGAAGACAGAAGAAACCTCTCAGAAGGCCCGAGAGCTTCTGCGAAGTCCCGCCGCCTTCTGAGGAGGCCTCCTCCTTCTCACTGCCCCCCCTCGCTCGCCGCCGAGTGATCCTTGAGCCAGAATCCTGACCGCACTTCCCTGCAGCGGCAGGGACATGAGCCGAAGGAGCAGAGGGAGGAGGCTGGGGGTGAAGACGACGACGAGGACGAGAGGAAGACGGTGGCACAAGGGGGTAACCAAAACTGGAGCGGCGAAGGTCGCAGGAGAGGGTGGAGGGCCTCAGGAGGACGAGTGTGGCGGGCATGCCGAAGGGCTCGGTGAGAAGCCGCCGGGACATCGGGGCTCGACTTTGTCGCGCGCTTTGCCAATCTGCCGAAGCTCCACCTCGCTACGCCGAGTCGGCGCGCCAGGCGCACCCATGCGCGCACGGGCGTCCACAATGCCGCGGACGTCCAAGACAGATCGAATCGAACAGAATCGCTGCATCCATGGATCAGATCGGATTGTGGGCGCCCGTGCGAAGCAACATGTACCGCGTGAGAGATCATAAACAAAATGTCTCGAACAATCAGTCAACGAATGCAGGCGCCGGGACGAGGCCGCGCTTGCGCCCGTGTGCTCCCAGAGGGGCAGCAATCGAAGACGCAGCCCACGGAGCATGACCCCCTAGTCTCTGATTTCCAGTTTGGTTCGTCCCCCCTCTCCCGACGCTAGCCTCTTGCAGCGCCCGTCCGTGGGCGTGCGCAAAGAACAGCTAAATGCTGCCCTGAAAAGACCCTCTTAAAGTATGGAGCGAGTTGCCGCTGTCAATCTTGAAACACAAGTGCGCCAAAAAAGGGCAAACCCATGATTGGCGCCGCGCACAAGGGCGTTGTACGAGGGGGCTGGTCTTCCAAGAGGAAGGCTGTTTGTTTCTTTCTTCTTTTTCTTGAAAGAAAAAAGCCGAGGCCTTCCCAGGAGGGCTCCCGGGCTTCTCAGAAGGCGTCGTGAAAGACGAGGGGGCTTCTGGGAGGCCCCCGGCCTTCTCAGAAACCCCAAATTCTGCACCTCCGCCGCCTGGGAAGCCGATGTCCTGGGGCCCCAGGTGCTGGTAGATCTGTGTAGCTTCGAGGCCCTGCGGGGGATGCCAAACAGATGCATTCCAGATCCGCTGCCTACCGGGGCCCAGGGACATCGGTTCCCCAGGAAGTGGATGTGTCCAATTTCAGACCTCGGACGCACCGTTCCCCTCATTATCCCCCCTCGCCCCTCACACACCATCCGCGCGTGCCAGAAAGGATGGCCTCTGGGGCTCAGGCTGCGCGCGCTCACTCATGCCAGCGAGTTGGCCTCCGCGTACTTCAGCCCAGTATCGACCTCGCCCTTCAGCTGCGTCTTCACCTCCTCCAAGCGCTTCGTCTCGTGCTCGTTGAGCTCCCCGAGCGGAAGCACCTTCTCAATCCCGGTAGGGCCGAGGATCACCTTCTGTGCAAAGTAAGGGAGGTCCGTGACCGTGGACGCGCAGTAAGCACACTCCGTGCGCTTCCTCCCGGAGAGGCCCGAGAGGATCGCGGAGCCGAACCGGGCCCCCGCGTACGCCATGGAGAGCGTGGCACTGCCCTTGCCGTTCTTTGCGTTCACTACGTCGGTGCCGGCGTCCTGCACGTGCTTGTCCATGTCTGGCACCTTCTCGGCCGGCAGCAGCTTGCCTGCCTTGTCCTGTGAAAAGACAGGCAGGATGGTCGCCCCAGCGTGGCCACCGATCACCGGCACGTTGATGAAGTTCGGGTTCTTGTTCGTCTCCTCGCCCACGAACTTGTTGGCACGAACGACGTCCAGCGTCGTGACGCCGATGATTTTCATGGGGTCCAGGCCCTTCTTCTTGTAGAGCTCCGCCATGGCGGGCACGATGGAATTGACGGGGTTGACGATCATCGCCAAGACGGCTTCGGGGCAGTACTTGGCGCAGGCCTCGACAATGCCCTTCGCGATGTCCGCGTTAACCTTGAAAAGGTCGTCGCGGGTCTGCCCAGGCTTGCGCGGCAAGCCTGCAGGGATGAGTACGAGGTGGGCCCCCGTGAGAGGCTCCTCCATGAAGTTCACCGGGGGCTCGTTCACCTTCCCGACGTACCCCTTCACCGTGCACTTCCTCTCGAGGTGGATCAAGTCCTGCGCCACGCCGGCTGGTGGCATCGGAGAGATGTCCAAGTCGTAGATGCAGAGCTCCTTGACGTTCCTGTCCATCGCCATCAACATGGCCATCGGCTGCCCGATTCCGCCGCAGCCGCCGCACACCACGACCTTAAAATTCCCAGAAGGCTTGGTCTCCTTCTTGGCCTTAGCCTTGGCCTTCACCTTCGCCTTCGGTTCCGCCTTGGCCTTGGCCTTCACTTTCGCCTTGGCCTTAGCCTTAGGCTCCGCGGCCTCGGCCTTGGCCTTGCCCTTGGTCTTCGCTTTCGTCTTGGCCTTTGGCTCGGCCTCGGCCTTAGACTTCGACTTGGCCCTCTTTGCAGGCTTGCAAGTCTCCCAGTAGGCATCGATCTCCTTCTTCTTGTACTTCCCCTTGTAAAACTGGCTGAGTTCGTCCCAGGTGTACGCAACGCCGTCCTCAGGGTCCACCCGCTTCTCCGCCATGGCGAGAGGAAAGCGCAACCGTCACGGCGCGGCGCGCAGCAAGGGTCAGGCTGCAGGATGTGGTGTAAGCCGCCCAGGCTGCTGAGAAGCAAAGCCGAAGGGCTTGAGTTTAGATGGCTGGGGATGGAGGCAAGGCTGAGAACGTGGCAGGCCGTCCATCGACGGATGCGGCGAACTCCACGCCTGCGAGGGAAAAGGAAACAGCGAGGGGGCTGCCATCCCCGCGCCTGCGCCCTCCGAGCTCCATTGGCCCGAAGCCTTCCTCCAGACGGGCGCACGCCCGTGCCTGGGAGCACTGCGCGCGAGGCGGCGGGCGTCGGCACTCTGCCGCTGCTCCATCGTTTTGGCACCCGGGCGAAGCCGGGTTGGATGACAGCAAGGAACACAGAGGGGCCCAGGAACACACGAACCAGTAGACACGAATCCCAGGATTCCGCATGTTTCCACATATTTGCTGGGCGTTCGCCTCACCCCCCGCGTCCCGTGTTTTCCCAGATTTCCCTGGGCGTCGATTACTTCTGCCTGTGGTCTTCGCTCCCAGAAGCAGTAGGCACAGCATGAGGTGAACATCCACGGCTGTGAATCGTAGCAGGAGCCACGCGTGCAACTTCCGGAGGCCACGCGCGGGATACGCACGCGGAGGCCTGGCCTAACTATGGCCGTAGAGGGGCCAGGAGCTGGAACAACATCCAGACACATGTGTATCCGGCTCTCACCCAAGCCAGCCGTGTCACGTGAATCCACCTTCCCCTGGCGGCGCGCACGAGGGGGTGGAGGGAGGGGGGAGGGCTTCTTAGAAGAAGGCTGCTTCTTAGAAGGCGCCGGCCTTACACCTATCGATAAGGCCCGCGCCTTCTGAGCAGCAGGGGTGCTTCTAAGAAGCCCTCCCCCCTCCCCCCACCCCCCTCTGCGCGCGGCTGAGCCCTGGCAAATCAATTCCAGCTATGGGTATGCCGTCTGCCTTACTGGCGTGTGGATGAAAGGACCCGCGCGACCACGTCCGCAGACCCCTTGGGGTTCATCGGCGTGTGAGATGCCTCCCCGTCCCAAGACCCCTTCCCCGGGAACCATGTCCGGTCGATTCGGGGGAGGGGGTTCTCCCGGAACCAGTTGAACGCGCCATGGAGGGGCAGGGCCCCAAGACAAGCCAAGAGGGTCTCTGGACGATCCAGGAGGGCCACGAGTCGTGGAAAGATCGATCCAAAACGTCAAGCTGGCTTCCAGACGGCCCAAGTAGGCCCCCAAGACGCACCAAGAAGCCCCCGACAGGCGTCACAAGACGGCCTCCAAGAAGCTTTCCAGATCTCTCCAAGACGGCAACAGAGGCCCCCAAGAGGGCTCGCAGATGGCCCAAGAGGGCGCCAAGACCGCTCAAGAAACCTCCAAGACGGCCCAGGGGGGGCCCCAGGACAGCCCCAAGAGGGACTCAGAGGGGGAACCCGACAGACATTTCGAGCCTTCGACCCCAAGGCGCTCCCTGGTTGCCCCAAGAAGCTCCCAACAGGCCCCCAGGGAGCTCCAAGAGGCTACAAAAAAACACCCTAGAGGCACCCAGGGGGCCCCCAACAGGTTCAAAAACTGCCTCCCAATGACCTTGAAACGCCTCCCACGAGACCCCATCTGCTATCCGAGTGGCCTCAGGCCCGCAGCCCAAGCACGGTGGCAGGATGTGCCCAAAGACATTCCACATGCGTGCACGGCGAACTCTGAACATGCCAGCCGCAAAAATCACTACTGCCGGTGCGGGCGTTGCTGCAATTGCCTGGGGCCCCGGGAGAATCCTTCGCGAGCACGCAGTAGACTGACCAAGAGGGCCTCGACACGCCCCACATTTCTCGCCAAGACGCCCACTGCGGCTACAAAACGTAGATAGCATCGAGACGGCCCTCGACCCCAAGGCGGCCCAAGAATCAGCCAGCGGTGCGTCGGGGGCATGAGTCCTTGTTTTCCTACGCGCAATTCTAAGAGAGGTATCGTTCCTACCCTAATCGACGTCGCCTCAAAGACTAGTCCACGGGCACTCCATTCCCGTCCCATCAGATTATTTCCCTCTCATGTCCCCTTGAAACAGCTCCCCGCCAAGCTTCTCCTGAGCATCATCCCGACAAAATGTTTGTGACGAGTTCAGCTCCTGCGACCAAGACCATCTCGCGATCTACACGAATCCAAAGACTACGCGACTACGCCCGCAAACAATATCCCACCAGCCCTCTGGGCGTCGGTTGGTTGGGTCAGGGTGGTCTTGCTTTCAAACCCGTTCTTCCCCTTTGGAAAATGATACCCCCTGCTCCGCAGTCATAGACACCACCCACTCGACTGGCGGCCGACCCGAAGCAAAGACGACCCCCCCCCAGGCCAGTCACAATACAATAGAACATGCATTTTGCGACATAATCTGGATCATCTTCGGGCGTTCCGCCATCATTGTGTATTGCTAATGTACACGACGGCGAGGGGCGTCATGCCACGTACCCCGTGTGCGCAGGTCCACCATCCTTCTCAAAAACACTGCAATGCGCACGTGGCGGCAAAATCCGCTGACCCCTTGGGGTGTCATCAGCGCGTGACATGCTTCCCCTTCCCCCAACCCTTTCCTCCAACGCCGGGGTTGGTCGATTCGGAAGGAGGGGAACCCGCCCGGATCACCCAGGCCCGGCCCGACCGCTTGGGAGGATAGAGGGTCCCACAACGGTCCAAGAGGGCCCCAAGAAGCCCCCAAGACGGTCCAAGAGGGCCCCGAGTCGCCGAAACATCTCCCATGATGGCCAAGATGGCCTCCTGACATCCCAAGACGCCCCCAAAACGCCCCAAGAGGCCTCTCAAAGCCCTCCCAAAAGGGCCCCAAGAGGCAAGACTCATCGATTGGGAATTGGTTGTTGAAAGATCTTAGCGTTCTCGCATTTTCGGTTCCCCTACGCTCCACGACGTCCCTCCCAAGATACCCCCCGACGGGCCCAGACGGGCCCAGAGGCCCCCAAGAGGGCCCCTGAACGGTCAAAAGGGGGCCCCGCACGGCCCCAAAGACGGCCTAAGAGGCCTCCAGCATGGCCCAAAAGAGCTTCTAGACCGCCCCATGAAGGGCCCCCAATGGGAACCCGAGCCCACATTTCGAGCCTTCGGCCTCCACGAGGCTTCAAGAGGCCCCCCAGAGACTCCCATGAAGAGAGCCCAAAGGGGCACCAAGAAGCCACCAAAAGGCGCCAAAGAGGCCTTCAGGAGCAACGCGCCGCAACCGCCAGTCCCTCAAGGGGTCGGCGGTGCGGCGTAAGCCCAAGAATCCACGTCCGGAGGTGACGTGCTGAGCGGCAGCGTTTTTTCGGCGAACTCCTTAATGCAACGTATCCAACGTATCCAATGATTGCATAATTGCCACATATTGCATTGTGTTACATTACTATGTCCCCCCCCCTAACCCCCTTTGAGAGCCGCGCCACAGCGCCGTACCAAAATGGTCGCCCCTCTTTGTGGGGCCCCAAACCTACTAAAACCTATGACAAATCAGCAAATTCGGCCCCTTGGGCCTCTGGGGAGGGACTCCAAGAGGGCCTCAAGGTGGCCCCAAGACGGCCCAAGACGGCCCGAAGACGGCCCAAGATTTTCCCAACGGGGGCCCATGAGGCCCCCAAGACGGCCCCAAGAGGGCCCCCAAAACCCCAAGGACGGCCCAAGAGAGCCCCAAGAGCGCCCACAACTGTGCCTCCAGAGGCCAGAATCATTGATTGTCCTATGGTTTCTGCGATATTTTAGCGTTCTCGCCTTTTTCGACTCTCAAAAATCCATGACGGCCCAAGCAGCTTCCAGAATCGCCCCAAAACGCACAAAACAAATGGCCCCAAGACGGCCCAAGAGGACCCCAAAACAGTCCAAAGAGGCCCTCAAGACGGTCCAAGGGGCCGCGAAGACGGCCCAAGAGGACCCCAAGAGGGCTCCAACGCGGCCGCGAAAGGCCCCCAAGACAGCCTCCGAGGGGGCGAAACGGCGCAAAAGCACCCCAAGACGCCCCCAAGAGGCCCCAAGAGGCCCCGAAGAAGCCTCCAAGAACTCCCCCAGAAGCCTCCAAAAGGCCCCCAAAAAGCCCCCCAAAGGCCACACAGCGACTGGAGTGTAATGCTATTTTCCCCCCTCTGGGCGAACTGCGGCGCAGCGCCAGCCAGGTGGAAGTTGGTCACTGCGGCGCCCATGACTAGAGCCGGCGCTGGAAGGGAACATGGGGAGGGTGTATGAAAAGGAGGGAGGGGGGAAAGGCCCCAAAGAAGCCCCCAAGAGGCCAAAAGAAACTCCCAGGAGGCCTCCAGGAGGCCCCCAAGAGGCTCCCAAGAGGTTCCGCGACGACGTGACTGTATGTGCTCCGGACGTGCACCCCGCGAAGCGAGAGGAATCCACGTCCGGAGGTGACGTGCTGAACGGCAGCGTTTTTCGGCGAACGCCTTAATGCAACGTATCCAATGCATCCAATGATTGCATAATTGCCACATATTGCATTGTGTTACATTACTATGTCTCCCCCCTAACCCCCCTGGGAGCCGCGCCACAGCGCCGTACCAAAATGGTCGCCCTTCCTTTTGGGGCCCCAGACCTACAAAAACCTATGACAAATCAACAAATTCGGCCCCTTGGGCCTCTGGGGACTCCAAGAGGGCCTCAAGGTGGCCCCAAGACGGCCCAAGACGGCCCGAAGACGGCCCAAGATATTCCCAACGGGGGCCCATGAGGCCCCCAAGACGGCCCCAAGAGGGCCCCCCAAACCCCAAGGACGGCCCAAGAGGGCCCCAAGAGCGCCCACAACTGTGCCTCCAGAAACCGGAATCATTGATTGTCCTATGCTTGCTGCGATATTTTATCGTCCTCGCCTTTTTCGATACTCAAAAATCCAGGACGGCCCAAGCAGCTTCAAGAATCGCCCCAGAACACCCCAAAAAAAGAAAAACCCTAGATGGCCCCAAGACGGCCGAAGAGGGCCCCAAAACAGCCCAAAGAGGCCCTCAAGACGGTCCAAGGGGCCGCGAAGACGGCCCAAGAGGACCCCAAGAGGGCTCCAACGCGGCCGCGAAAGGCCCCCAAGACAGCCTCCGAGGGGGCGAAACGGCGCAAAAGCGCCCCAAGACGCCCCCAAGAGGCCCCAAGAGGCCCCAAGAGGCCCCGAAGAAGCCTCCAAGAACTCCCCCAGAAGCCTCCGAAAGGCCCCCAAAAAGCCCTCCAAAGGCCACACAGCGACTGGAGTGTAATGTTATTTTCCCCCCTCTGGGCGAACTGCGGCGCAGCGCCAGCCAGGCGAAGTTGATCACTGCGGCGCCCATGACTAGAGCCGGCGCTGAAAGGGAACATGGGGAGGGTGTATGAAAAGGAGGGAGGGGGGAAAGGCCCCAAAGAAGCCCCCAAGAGGCCAAAAGAAACTCCCAGGAGGCCTCCAGGAGGCCCCCAAGAGGCTCCCAAGAGGCCCCGCGACGACGTGACTGTATGTGCTCCGGACGTGCACCCCGCGAAGCGAGAGGAATCCACGTCAAGACTGCAGCGAAGCGACAGTCCGACAGGACGGGTGTGTGACGCAAGGGCCACGGACATCCAGGAAGGCCAAGCGGAGCAGCCCAACAGACCCCAAGAGGCCCCCGCCACGTCCCGAAAAGGCCCCAGGGGGGCGCCAAAAATGCCTCCCAGCGACCCCTGGTGGGCCTCCCAAAGAAGCCTCTTGTCCAAGATCCAGTCGGTGCGCCGCGGGAGGTAGGGGGAAGCAGACAGACCTCCTCCTCCTCCTCCTCCTCCTCCTCCTCCTCCTCCTGCTCCTCTCCTCCTCCTCTCCTCCTCCTCCTCCTCCTCCTCCTCCTCCTCCTCCTCCTCCTCTCCTCCTTCCTCCTTCCTCCTCCCTCCCCTCCTCCTCCCTCCTCCTCCCTCCTCCTCCCTCCTCCTCCTCCTCCTCCTCCTCTCCTCCTCTCCTCCTCCTCCTCCTCCTCCTCATCCTCCTCCTCCTCCTCCTCCTCCTCCTCCTCCTCCTCTCCTCCTCCTCCTCCTCCTCCTCCTCCTCCTCCTCCTCCTCCTCCTCCTCCTCCTCCTCCTCCTCGTCGACCACAACACCCAGACAAACGGCAATGGCGAGAAAAGATGGGCCGGCGGAATGAGCGAAGCGATTCAACAAAACAGATCCCCCCTGTTCGTTTGCGTGCCACTCTATATCTATGCCCACACAGCCGTCCACTCCGGCCGTCTTCGTCTTCGATGACGCCTCCGCGGGGGGAGCTCAGTTTCCTTGCGGACTGGGCGACGCTAGACAGGCAGGCGGGCGGCTGAACCCACAAGAGCGGTCGGGTCGGATCGAGCGAACCTCAGGTCGGGCGGTCGGACCAGGGCGGGCCCTCTCTCTCGGGCGGGCCCTGCCGGGTGGGCCGGGAGGGCAGGCCCTCCTCGGGCGGGCCGGGCGGGCGGCAGCTGGAAGCGGCCGGGGCTCGAGGGCCCGCGCACGGGCGGGCCCCATCAGGCAGGTCGGGCGAGAGCACCCTGGCGGGTCGGGCCGGGCGGGTGGACGCTGACGGGCGGGTCGGGCGGGCGGGCCATGCCGGGCGCAGCGGGCGGGCGGGGCATCAGTGCGCGGGCGGGCGGGCTTCCTCGGCGAGCGGGCGGACCCCAACGGCCGTGTCGAGCGGGCGGCCCCTGATGGGCGGGCAGGGAGGGCGGAACCTAACCAGCGGGTCGGGCAGTCACGCGGGCGCCGAGGAAGTCCCAGGCGAGAGCTTGATCCCTGCCTCCGTCGGCGTCCCCTGAGTTCCAACGTCTGAACAGTTCCGTGGTGGGCCTTCAAGCGCGAGTCCCGGACAGGCGCAAGTTAGAGTGCGATAGCCCTGCGGAGATCTCTTTGCTTCTGCGACGTCCCGGGTGATCACATCGGGCTTGCGAGAGGCAATTTAAACCTGGCTCGCTGACACAACGAAGATGCAGCGCAATTGCACGACCGCTCTGCCCGCGTGTACCCACCTTCCAAGGGCAAGAGAGAAGAACACCCAGCCTTGTATCAAGCACCAATCGACGTTGTCGCTCACCATTATGGTCGCAGAGTTGCTCGGCCGCCACAGTGGAGCCTGTTCCTGAGGGAGATGAGAGGGACCACAATGGATAAAGGGAGCAGCGCAGAGCCAGCTTCGCGCGCAAGGGAGCGAGTGCGGGGGGGGGGGGGAGATGGATAGTGACGGAGGAGGACGAGGAGGAGGAGGAGGATGAGAAGGAGGAGAGGAGAAGGGAAACGACGAATAGAAACATCAGGAGGAGGAGGAGAATAAGCAGGAGGAGGAGGAGGAGGAGGAGGAGGAGGAGGAGTGAGAGGCGGAGAAGGAGAAAGAGGAGCGGGAGCGGGGGGGGAGGACGGCAAGGATGGGGTAGGCGGAGGCGGGAGGGAAACGCAAAGGAGCGGAGGGAAGAGGGGGAGGAGAAGAGCAGAAGAGAAGCAGGGAGGGGGACAATGCGGGTCCTCGACGACGACGACCACGACCACGACCACGACCACGGCGAAGACGACGATGACACCCAAGACAGCCACCACGACGGCGAAGACGACCACAACAACGACCAAGACGATCTCAGAGACGACGACGACCACATTGAAGACGCCGCCTTCGCCGCGGCTGCCGCCGACGACGACGACGACGCGTCCGCCCATCCTCCCGAAACTGCGGAACCCCCATACAGTTCTAGAAATCAGATTTCCACTATGTCCGAAACAATGCGAAAGCCTGAAACAAAAATATTCGAACCCTCTTGGCCCCCGTGCCACCCCATACGAACTCTTGGAAGCCTTCTGGAAAAGGCCTATCAACACTTCGGACATCTCCGAAAACCGCAAAAAAACGGCGACGAGGACGACGACGAGGTGGCGAAGGCCGCAACGATCACAACAACGACGAAAAGCACGACGACGGCAGCCACGTCGGCGATGTCCACGACCACGACCGAGATGACGACGACGAAGACGACCACGATGGCGACGAGGG
The DNA here is from genome assembly GCA_963575745.1 of Prorocentrum cordatum. Lineage (NCBI taxonomy): Eukaryota > Dinophyceae > Prorocentrales > Prorocentraceae > Prorocentrum > Prorocentrum cordatum. Next base: position 144,301 of record CAUYUJ010019705.1, read on the forward strand.
CCGCCAGGACGACAACGACGACCACGTCCGCGACCACGACCACGACCATGACGACGGCCACCACCTCTGCCACGAAGACTACGCAGAGCACGAAGATGACGCCGACGACGGCGACGGCGGTGACGGCGAGGGCGGCGGCGGCCGCTCCGCCGGCGCCAGGAAGACGGGCGGCAGGCCGAGCCGCCGAAGCGTGGTGGCGGCCTGCTCCAGCCAGAGGACCGGCGCCTGCGGCCGCTGGGGCTCCTGGGGCGGACGGCGGCGGTGGCGGCGTCGCTGGCGGCGGCGGCGGCGTCAAAGACGACGATGACGCCGCTGGCAGCGGCGGCAGCGGCGCCGGCGGCGGCGACGGCGGCGACGGCGACGGCGGCGCCGACGATGCCGACGAGGGAGGGGACAGCGGCGGCAATGACGGCGACGCTGGCGGCGGCAACGGCGACGACGACAGCGGCGACGGCGACGTCGCCGTCGGTTCGGAGTCTTTCGTTGGCTTCTTGGGGCGTCCCTTGGGGAGCTCTCGCTGCTCCGGCCTGGCGCGGCTCGGGAGACCGACCACGAGGGGCCCAAGGACGGATCAATTCTGAGCGGATTCTGGACGGGACGACGGCGGCAGCGGTGGCGGCGACGGCGGCGACAGCGGCGACGGCAGCTGCAACGGCAGCGGCGACGGGGACAACGGCGACGCCAGAAGGCGGGCGCGAGCGTCCGCCGGGGCTCCTCGCCGAAGAACCATGCGACCGTCGCCACCGTCGTCGTCGCTCGAGGCTCGAAGATGTTTGTGGCCTCTGGAATCCCGACAACCATGCTTTGGCATGATTCAGGGTCTTCAAGCGCCTGTCTTCCAACGAAGCAATTCCCTCAGTGGAAATGAACCCTTGCAGGGGCCTATGTGGAGGGAGCTTGGAGGGAGGGTTTATTCCAACACCGTTGATGACTCTTGGTTTACACTGGTCCTCCTCCTCCTCCTCCTCTTCCTTTTCCTCCCTCCCTCCTCCTCCTCCTCCTCCTCCTCCTCCTCCTCCTCCTCCTCCCCTCCCTCCTCTCCTCCTCCTCCCTCCTCCTCTCCTCCTCCTCCTCCTCCTCCTCCTCCTCCTCCTCCTCCTCCTCCTCCTCCTCTGCTTCGGCGGGGGCGTCTCGCCACCCTCCTGCGCCCCCGCGCAGCCGCAGCACCACCGCGCCAGCTGCGCGGAGGCCTCCGCGGCCTCCGCCAGGCGGCGCAGGCGGGCCTACGGGCGGGCGGAGGGGGGCCTGGGCGGGTGCCGGGCCTCGCCGCCGTCGGCGGCGAGGAGGCATGCCGTGGGGAGGAGGGGCAGGCGCAGGGAGCAGCAGGAAGGGGGGGGGGCGCCGGCCCAGTTCTCGCTGCCGGCGGCGACGACGGCGAGGCCGGCGGCAGGAAGGACGGGAGGAGGAGGAGGGGGAGGAGGAGGAGGAGGAGGAGGAGGAGGAGGAGAGGAGGAGAAGAAGGACGACGACGACGACGAGTTGGGGGGCCACCCCGTTGGCCTCGCCGTCGCCGGCGTCGGCGGCGACGACGGATCTCCCCCAGGCGACCCAGAAATAGCGCATGCCATTCCACCTCGATCTGTGGGCGGGCCCCTCTTGTCCGCGCTGTCATCGCGGATCGATCCCGACTGCCCCAGGGCCCCGAGACGAGCCCCGGCAGAGGCCTCGAGCAAGACTTGTCGTTCGATCCCTCCTCCTCCACCTCCACCTCCACCTCCTCCTCCACCTCCACCTCATCCTCATCCTCCTCCTCCTCCTTCTCCTCCTCCTCCTTCTCCTCCTCCTCCACATCCACCTCCTCCTCCTCCTTCCCTGCTCCTCCTCCTCCTCCTCCTGCTCTGTCTCACTGCCACCCTCTCTCCCTCACTCCTCCTCCCCCTCCTCCTCCTTCTCCTGCCCCTTCCCCTCCCCTCCTCTTCCTCGTTGTCCCATCTCACCGGCGCATGAAGCAATTGTAGGTGGCGGGCCGGCGGACCACCCCCTCAGAGTCTCAATCAGTGGCGAAGCGTCCTGGCTCGCCTACAGTATAGGCCTACCAAAGAGTGTTATAAGAACCTTTTGTGGTCTGCACGAGATGTTCTTAGAACATGTCTGGCCGGGGCTGTCTTGCTTTAACGCATCGGGCTTATCTTAAAAGAACACTCTTTTTGTTCTTAGAACATAGTTGGGTTCTAAGAACATGTCGTGGTAGGCCTATAGGAATGCTGGGACGGTCGGTTCCTGCTCAAGAGTCCTAAGTGGCATCAAGAGGCGTCGAGTAGATGCACTGTCATGGGAGACTTCTCGGGACTTGCTTGTTTGCTTCCCCCCATCCTTCCTCCTCGTCATTCTCCTTCCTCCAGCCCTCCGTCGAAAGCCAACACCCAGACCTCTCCCGGAGGGCGTCCTGGTCAGCACCTCGCGAAAGAAGCCCAGCCGTGACGGCACGAGACTTCCCAGAGGGCTTCCGGCCGCGCGAGAAGCCCAAAAGAACCGGCCACGACCTCGATCTCGACCTCGACCTCGACGACGACAACGACAACGAGGACGAGGACGAGGACGACGACGACGACGACGACGACGACGACGACGACGACGACGACGACGACGACGAGGACGACGACCTCGACGAACCCTGGGCAACGGCGCGTCCTGGGCAATGCCAAGGTCATCACTGGGGGGCAGAACTCCTAAATTCGCCAAAGAAGCCCAGAGCCTTCTAGATCCTCGCCCCTCCTCCACCTCGGTCCTCGATCTCCAAGAAAAGAGGTGGTGACCCCCTCTGGGCCGGCGGCGGGCGGCGCCCTGCTGTAAAGTTGGCGACCGTGTAATGCCGTCCTCTCGATGCGACCCCGAACTGGTCGAGCGCAAAACGAACGGCACACCGCCGCCCAGGCAGCAGTCAGGAGGGCGAGGGAGGGGAGGAACGGACGGGGAGTAGGAGGAGGAGGAGGAGGAGGAGGAGGAGGAGGAGGAGGAGGACAAGGGGTGGGGGAGGAAGAGGGGGGGGGGGGGAAAAGGGGAGGGGCGGAGGGTGAGGAGGGGGATGGGGGGAGGGGGAGGAGGCGGGGGGAGGAGGGGAAGGAGGGGAGGAGGAGGAGGAGGAGGAGGAGGGAGGAGGGAGGAGAGGAGGAGGAGGAGGAGCAGCAGCAGCAGCAGCAGCAGCAGGCGGAAGATGCTTGAGCCCCCCCCTCTCGCGGCGGGCCCTCGCGGGCGGAGCGGCGCCCCACCGCCCTTCCCCTGCGATGCTCCCGGCCACCCCTCCATCGGCCTGACGCCGCGCCGGGCAACACCTCGGCGTCTCGCCGCGGCCAGGGACGTCGCCGCCGCCGCCGCCGCCGTCGTCGTCGTCGTCGCCGCCGTCGTCGTCGTCGTCGTCGTCGTCGTCGTCGTCGCCGTCGTCGTCGCCGTCGTCGTCGTCGTCGTCGTCGAGGTCGAGGTCGAGATCGAGGTCGTGGTCGGTTCTTCTGGGCTGTTCCTTGTGGGCGTGTCGATGGGTCGGGCTCCCAGTTGGGCCCTCCTGGGGCCGCGCCTGGGGCTGGGTCGAGGGCGGGCACGCTGCGGGCGTGTGGCCTCACGGAGGCCGACCTTCCCATCGGTGGCGGAGCCTCGGCGCACGCCTCCGCGCAGAGGGCGTGGCGGAGGAGGCGTCGGACGGTTCAGCCTCCGAGGCGTCCGATTTGAGGCCGAGCAGGGCTAACTTGACCGCCTGAAGGGTTCTGTCTCATCTCATCTCATCTCATCTCATCTCATCTCATCATATCACATCACATCACCTCCTCCTCCCCCTTCTACGTCTCCCTTCTCTCGCTAAAGAATGGACGTTGTGCTCCAAGAGACAGCGACGTGAGTTCGAACTTGAACTCCCAACTGTTGCTATGCGCTACGCCGTCCAGGCGGACGAAACTCCAGAACTGAAAAGGACGACCTCCTCCTCCTCTTCCTCCCTCCCTCCCTCCCTCCCTCCCTCCCTCCCTCTCCTCCTCCTCCTCCTCCTCCTCCTCCTCCTCCTCCTCCCTCCTCCTCCTCCTCCTCCTCCTCCCTCCTCCTCCTCCTCCTCTCCTCCTCTCCTCCTCCTCCTCCTCCTCCCTCCTCCTCCTCCTCCCTCCTCCTGCCTCCTCCTCCTCCTCCTCCTCCTCCTCCTCCTCCTCTCTCCTCCTCCTCCTCCTCCTCCTCCTCCTCCTCCTCCCTCCTCCTCCTCCTCCTCCTCCTCCTCCTCCTCCTCCTCCTCCTCCTCCCCTCCTCCCTCCTCCTCCTCCCCCCCCCTCCTCCTCTCCTTCTCCTCCCCCTCTTCCTCACGCAAAATATGTACCCCCCACCTTGCTCTCAAAGATGTGGCTGGAAGCCCCCGAGGGGCCTCTGGGCCTCGCCGGGGGTGCTCCTGCGGCCACCGGGGCCTCACCCCTGGGCGCACGGGCCCCGGCTGCCGTCGCCCTCGTCCTCGCCGCCCTCGTCGTCCTCGTCCCTCGCCCTCGTCGCCACCACCGCCGCCGCCGCCATCGTCGTCGTCCTCTGCGTCGTCCGAGCCGTCGTCGTCCTCGCCGTCCTCGTCGTCCTCGTCGACGTCCTCGCCCTCGTCCTCGTCGCCCTCCCCCTCGGAGAGCACGGGCGGCGCCGAGGCCCGCGCCGGTCCAGGAGCCCGGAGCCGGGCGGGGCGTCCACGAAGAACTGGGGCGCCACACCGGCTTCCCTCAGACGCCGCCTCGGCGCGGACCGCGTCGCCGCCGCCGTCGCCGCAGGCGCTGGGGCTGTCGCCGCCGTCGTCCGCCGTCGCCGTCGTCGACGCGTCGCCGCCGCCGTCGCCGCAGGCGCTGGGGCTGTCGCCGCCGTCGTCCGACGTCGCCGTCGTCGACTCGGAGGCAGCTTCAGGGCGGGCATGCCCTCCTGCAGGGGACTGTTGGACGGAAATTGGAAAAATCACCCAAAGACGCATTCAAACATAATCAACAATAGTGAAAAAAACGTCCCCCTGACTATGTTTGACTATGTTTGAATATTCCACTCCTTATGTAGAGGGACGCGCCCGACTTAAAGGTAGCTGGGCGTCTCTGGAAGTTCTCGTCGCCACGGCTGCACGCGGCTCGAGAAGACGCGGCTGGGATGGAGCCCTGGCGATGATGTCCGGGGACCGAGTCTTGCCGAACGCTTTGCCAGGTGATCTGGCACATGTGAAATGATACTCCCGAGGTCCTCGTTTTGAAGAGACAGCGTCCCGCGCCCCTCCCACCTCCTCCTCCCCCTCCGCCCTTTTGAAGAGTCAGCGTCCCGCGTCCCTCCCACCTCCTCCTCCCCCTCCACCCTCCTCCCATCCCTTGCACCCCTCACAGGTTTCTCGTGGCCCCATAGGGTGCTCCGCCACAGGCCCCAGTGGCAGGGTCCGCATGCAGTTCCACACCCATTTCGGCGCACCCCTCACACGTCTCGTGGCCCCATCGGGAGCTCCGCCGAAGGCCTCAGTGGCAGGGTCCGCATGCAATTCCACACCAATTTCGGCGCACCCCTCACACGCTTCGTGGCCTCATAGGGAGCTCCGCCGAAGGCCCAAGTGGCAGGGTCCGCATGCCCCCAGGGGTCCGCATACAGCTCAATCTCCGTTTCGGCGCACCCCTCACACGCTTCGTGGCTCCATAGGGTGGTGCTCCACCGAAAGCCCCAGTGGCAGGGTCCGCATGCAATTCCCCTTCAATTTCGGCGCACCTCTCCACCAACGGCCCCAGTGGCTGCGTTCGCATGCGCCGGCAGCACCCATTTTGGCACACCCCTCAACGTCTCATGGCCCAACAGATAGCTCCACCGACGGCCCCTGTGGCTGCGTTCGCACTCGCCCACCGCGCACATGTTGACACACCCCTTACACGCTTCGTGTCCGTGTCCCCATAGGGAGCTCCTCCGAACGCGGTGCATACAACAACAGTATGCGCAACTGCACATAGTTGGGTGATTCGCCAGATTAGTTTTCCATGAGCTCTCTGAGCTTACTCAAGTTGTTTGGGGCATCCCAATTCGATCACCATTCTGGCTCAACATGGCTATGCCCGCTAAGCTAGAATTTCCCCAGGGCATGCGCGCTGGCCCTGTTGCACACGCTCTCTCCAAGCGCCTTGAGTTAGATGTAATAGCTGCGGTCGCTAACTATGTCAGAAACAAGAACCATGAGGCGGCGGCAGCAGCGGCATGGGGCATGTGCAAACGATTCCCCCCGCGGGGCGCTACCAAGCATTCTCCACCGCATCAGGCACTCGCTGGTCTTTAGCACACCCAAAAATGGCGCGCGAACCTCCAACAAGTTTTACGGCACAGCCAGTCGGGTTGACGCCTACCCCAGCTGCAGAAGTGCGACGACGACGACGACAACGGCGACGGCGGCGACGACGACGGCGACCACGACGACGACCACGACGACTACAGCGGCGGTTTCCACAACACAGCTACTTCCCCCCCCCCCCCGTGCGCCGCTGGCAAAACAACCGCCCCCGCGGCTTCTGAGCTCTGGGCTGGGGTCCCCCAGGGAGCGACGGCGTGTGGGCTTCCTGCCCGCAGGGGGCAGGGCAGATGCTCACGCGGCGTGGACCCTGCCCTGTCGGCATGGGCCCCTGCTTCGGGCACCACCATGGGCCGGTGATCCTGAACGAGCTCCGCTTCTGGGCGCCTTCCCTCCCACTTCGTGGGCTGCCTCTCTGTGGACCCCGAGGCACGCTACGAGGCTCCCGAGTGTTTTCAAAGTAGCGCAGCACTTCGTGACACAATAAAGTATGGAAAAATCTGCTTGATTGCTTCAACAAGTGCGTGTGGATCCCAAACAGCGATGTCTCGCAATTTATTCGGTGCAGTCTGGGTGGTGCAAGCAATGTGGTGCAATCTAGGTGGTGCAATCCATATGGTGCAAGATGTATATATATATATATATATATATAATGCAATCTACGCGGTGCAATGCAACGCACAGCAATGCGAACCAATGCACAGCAATGCAAAGTTATGCAAAGCAATGCAAGGCAATGCAACGCAATACCAAGCGATGCAATGCAATGCGAAGCAATGCAGAGCGATGCACAACGATGCAATGCATGGCAGAGCAACGAAAAGCGATGCAGCGCAATGCACTGCGATGCAAAGCAATGCAAATCAACGGGCAGCGACGGGTGGCGACGGGGGGCGACGGGGGGCGACGAGCCGGCCGGACCCGCACTGGAGCCCGGTTACCCGAGAAACCAAGGAAGAACCTCCTCTACGTGCAAGCACTGCTCCGGGGGCGCTGCCACAGACAAGCTTAGAGCGTGCAGGCTGGCCTCGCCGAGCTGTGACTGGAACCCCGAGTGCCGAGGGTGTTCTTCGACCTTGAACGCCCACGCCGGCGCCGCCGCCGCGTCGAGGCGGCGCGAACCTGCCGGAGGGCAACCTTCGCTCACATTCTGCCCCGGGGCACCACTCGGGCCCGCTCTCCTGGGCCGCGCTCAGCTGTGGTCGCGAAGGGGGGCCCGAGACCCCCAACAGAAACTGGGCAGCTTCGTCTTGCGACGTGGCCGTCGCGCCGAGGCGATGGCCAACATCGCTCAGAGGCCCCTCAAGAGGGGTCCACGGACCGCCCCAAGGTGAATTCTGACCATTTTGTCACTCTGCATCGGGCCGCGGCGACGAGATCATCCAGAGACGACCTCCGAAACGACTCGCGCGCGCCCTCTTCTGGCAGCAGGGCACACGGGAAAGGGGTCCTGAGAGAAGCAGGCCCTGGACCCAGGGGCTTCCCGAGGGACCGACTCTTCACCCGGAGGCGCTGTCTGACGGCCCCCGGGCCTGGGAGGAACCCCAAGAGACCGGAAGCAGCGAAAGACTTCAGACCCCTCCTCATCATCCTCCTCCTTCTTCTTCTTATAATTATTATTACCGCTCTTATTATGAGTATCATCATCAGTATTAGTATTGTGATTCTTATTATCATTATTGTTAACATTATTGATATTATTATTACTAATATTAATATTGATATTATTACTATTATTATTCGTCGTATGCTTCTTGTTCTTGTTATTCTGAGTGTTCGTATTATTATTGTTAGTCATCTTCTTATTAATAGTCTTAGTATTAGTATTATTATTCTCCTTACTATCATTATTATCATTATTAATATTACTATTCGTATTATGATTATTATCGTTATTATTCGCCTTCTTCTCATTATTAATATTGTTATTCTTCTTATTCTTAGTTAGTATGAATATTATTATTCTTATTAGTATTAATATTGTTACTATTATTATTCTCCTTCTCCTCCTCCTCCTCCTCCTCCTCCTCCTCCTCCTCCCCCTCCCCCTGCCCACCAGGGCCCGCGTTCTGCGTCGTGCCCTCCCTCTCCTGCCCCGGAAGTCGCCCCCTGGACGTGCCCACCAGAGCTTCGACCTCGGAAGCCGGCCGCGGCGACGCGGAGCCCCCCCGAGAGCCCAAGGAGGGCCCAAGGACGCTAGGAAACTTCGATCCCCGAGGGCAGTTCGCCGACGTCCTCATGGGCAGTTCGCCGACGTCCTCGGACCTCAACCTCGACGTGCCCAAGGAGGGCCTAACGACGCTAGGAAACTTCGATCCTCGAACATTGGCATTCTTCGTGGGCAGTGCGCCGACGTCCTCGGACCTCAACCTCGACGTGCCCAAGGAGGGCCCAACAACGCTAGAGAAATTCGATCCTCGAACCTTGGCTTTTCTTCATGGGCAGTTCGCCGACGTCCTCGAACCTCAACCTCGACGTGCCCAAGGAGGGCCTGCTAACGCCAGAAAACGTCGATTCTCGAACCTTGGCTTTCTGCGTGGGCAGTGCTCCGACGTCCTCGGACCTCAACCTCGACGTGCCCAAGGAGGGCCTGCTAACGCCTGAAAACGTCGATTCTCGAACCTTGGCTTTCGTGGGCAATTCGCCGACGTCCTCGAACCTCAACCTCGACGTGCCCAAGGAGGGCCTGACAACGCCAGAGAACTCCGATCCTCGAACCTTGGCTTTCTTCGTGGGCAGTGCTCCGACGTCCTCGGGCCTCAACCTCGACGTGCCCAAGGAGGGCCTGCTAACGCCAGAACACATCGATCCACGAACCTTGGCTTTCTTCGTGGGCAGTTCGCCGACGTCCTGGGACCTCAACCTCGACGTGCCCAAGGAGGGCCCAACAACGCTAGAGAAATTCGATTCTCGAACCTTGGCTTTTCTTCATGGGCAGTTCGCCGACGTCCTCGGACCTCAACCTCGACGTGCCCAAGGAGGGCCTGCTAACGCCAGAAAACGTCGATTCTCGAACCTTGGCTTTCTTCGTGGGCAGTTCGCCGACGTCCTCGCACCTCAACCTCGACGTGCCCAAGGAGGGCCTGCTAACGCCAGAAAACGTCGATTCTCGAACCTTGGCTTTTCTTCATGGGCAGTTCGCCGACGTCCTCGAACCTCAACCTCGACGTGCCCAAGGAGGGCCCAACAACGCTAGAGAAATTCGATCCTCGAACCTTGGCTTTTCTTCATGGGCAGTGCTCCGACGTCCTCGAACCTCAATCTCGACGTGCCCAAGGAGGGCCTAACAACGCCAGAAAACTCCGATCCTCGAACCTTGGCTTTCTTCATGGGCAGTTCCCCGACGTCCTCGAGCCTTAAAAATGCTGGAAAACTTCGACCCTCGAACCTTGGTTTTCTTCATTGGCAATGTGAGCGGTTTTTGATTCCTTGTTTTGCCGATCGGCGCGGGCCCCAAAATCCCCTCTCCTTCCACCCCCCATCTGGAGTAGGTCGTGGCTGCTTTTTGACGCCTGTTCCGAGAGGGTGGAGTCTCTCCCAGAGGCAGCACTCTTGCAAACAGTCGCACTGAGCAGAGGTCTTGAGCCAGACCCCCCCTCTTCTGCCCAATGTCGAAACGCCGACTAAAACGCTCACAATTCTCCGACGTCCTCCAACCTCAACCTCGACGTGCCGTCCTGGACTCTCTCAGGCTGGCCTTCCTGGGGCCTCTGGGGCCATCTCTTGGCGACACGGCGGCGACGACGTCCCCCGCGCGCTCCACCCCAGGGCCAGTCCTGGAGGAGGAGGAAGAGGAGGAGGAGGAGGAGGAGGAGGAGGAGGACGAGGATGAGGAGGAGGAGGAGGCGGCGGAGGAGGAGGAGGACCAGGAGGAGAAGGAGGAGGAGGAGGAGGGAGGAGGAGGAGGAGGGGAGGAGGAGGAGAGGAGGAGGAGGAGGAGGAGGAAGGAGGAGAGGAGGGGAGGAGGAGGAGGAGGAGGAGGAGGAGGAGGAGGAGGAGGAGGAGGAGGAGGAGGAGGAGGAGGCGGCGGGGCCAGTCCTGGCCAGCTCCTCGAGCTGCGTCCCAGACGCGGCCCACGAGAACCCCTTAATAGGAGCACCCAACAAATAGCCCCTCGGAGGCGACGCCGTCGGCGCCTCCGCCGACGGCAAGGTGCACGCGCACCGCGCACCCCCCGAGCGCGGCGCACGAGCAGCTCCAGGGCCCGGTCCAGCAGGGCGTAGTCGCCCAGGGGCGCGCCATGGGCCGCGCCGCCGCCCACGCCGTGCAGCCCCGCGGCCCCTGCGGCGCAGCCGCGGGCCGCGGCGGCGAGGACGACGCCGGCGACGGCAACGGCGACGACCGTGGCGGCGGCGGCCGGAAGGGCCTCGGCGGCAACGACGACGTGGACGAGGACGGTGGCGGCAGCGGCAGACGCTGCAGCGGCGACAGCGGCGGCGGAAGCGGCGGCAAAGGCGACAACGGCGAGGCAGCCCCGCGGCGCCGCCGACGACGAGGAAGACGACCTCGGAGGACCTCCAGAAGTCTACGGAGGTCTCTGGAGGTTGCCTGAGGCCTCCAGATTATCCCGGCAAAGCAACCTAACAGCGATGTGTAGAAGCATATCTGAAAGCATTCCCCTTAAGATTCAGATGAACATCCAGTTGTCGAATTCTGCTGTTCTCGCAGTCGTAGTCGCATTCGCGATGACAGTCGCAGCGGCAACGGCAGTCGCAGTCACAGCCTCAGCCTCAGCCTGCCTCAGCCTCAGCCTCAGCCTGCCTCAGCCTCAGCCTGCCTCAGCCTCAGCCTCAGCCTGCTTCAGCCTCAGCCTCAGTCTGCCTTCAGCCTCGGCCTCAGCCTCAGCCTGCCTCAGCCTCAGCCTGCATCAGCCTCAGCCTCAGCCTCAGCCTGCCTCAGCATCAGCCTGCCTCAGCCTCAGCCTCAGCCTGCCTCAGCCTCAGCCTGCTTCAGCCTCAGCCTCAGTCTGCCTTCAGCCTCGGCCTCAGCCTCAGCCTGCCTCAGCCTCAGCCTGCCAGCCTCGCAGCATCAGCCTGCCTCAGCATTCAAAATGTGGCCCGGGAATGGAGTTCTGGGAACTAGAAGAACACGAAGTGGCCTACAGTTGGCTCCGGGCATTCAAAATGTGGCCCGGGAATGCCTGGGAACTTGAAGAGCACGAAGTGGCCTAGGCTCCGGGCATTCTGTGGGGGAACTCTGAAGTCGAAGAGCACGAAGTGGCCTACAGTTGGCTCCGGGCATTCAAAATGTGGCCCGGGAATGGAGTTCTGGGAAGTCGAAGAGCACGAAGTGGCCTACAGTTGGCTCCGGGCATTCAGAATGTGGCCCGGGAATGGAGTTCTGGGAGGTCGAAGAGCACGAAGTGGCCTACAGTTGGTTCCGGGCATGATGTGGCCCGGGAATGGAGTTCTGGGAGGTCGAAGAGCACGAAGTGTGTGACTGTTGGTTTAAAACGACTTCTGCGGCACCCTGTCCGGCACCCGCCCAGACCCCACTGTGGAGTCATCTGCTGCTCTCTTTTGACACCACTAGAAACCTATCAGAACAAGCTGTTAGGTAACAAAAGTCCCAGGAAGCGTCCGAAGGCCACTGGGGTTGCATCAAACCCGCTTTGATCTTCGATATCCACGACGACCAGAATCATGTGCAGCCGTCCGCTCTTACTTGCTCGAATGACATTCCAATTGTTCGATCACTCTCCCGGGCACCGCTCTCCAACTCTTTGTCCAACAGACCCAGTGGTAAGCCCCAGCGGTAAGCCCCGAGGCAGGAAGGAGGACGGGGGAACGTAGGTGAAGAGAAGAGAGAAGGGAGGGGTCTGCCGAAAAAGCTTAAGGTCAGAAGGGGACAACACGAGAGAACTCTAAGTGCGGGCCCCGGGATATACCCTCAGCGCATTGTACGTGCTGCGATGCAGAAACATGTTGAACTAAACAAACAACATGCACGCGCGAATTCTGGCCGAACCTCCAAGGTATTCCGGCCACCTACATCAGAGCATATGTGTACCACAGTGCCCATGTACATCACAATGCTTGCGGGCACCGCAATGCCTGCGCGCAGTATAGTGCCTGTGTGCACACACGCGAGCAATACAAGCCGTTGTGGAATACTCGGGCACTGCCGCGCGAAGGGTCTGAATTCACCACAACTTTTGTGTGCGCCGCAGTGCCTGCTTCCACCCCAGTGCCTGTGTGCGCCACAGTGCTGGCTTGCGCCGCAGTGCCTACGCGCGCGCATGCGCAAGCGCCTGTGTGCACCGCAATCCCGGCGTGCACCGCAAAGACCTCAATGCCCGTGCGCACCACAACGCCTGCGCCCCAAAAATTGGAAGAACTTGCAATCAACAAGATGGTGAAGCGGAAGAGGCACCCCTGCCTCGTCCTCCCCCTACTCAGCAAAGAGGGAGATGCATCGTGAGCAACAGGGGGCGGAGAAAGAGCACCACTCATCCTTACTCCTCTCCCCTGAAGGAGTCCTGTTCACGGCTGCGCGCTGCTGCCCACTGCAGATCACTGCTGCACAATGACTATTTACTAAGTGCGGATTAAGCACTGTATGAAAATGTACTGGTCAATGCTGCACTAAAGATGACCATTGATGCGCGCAGTTGCTCATTGCTGGTCGCCGTTGCCCGCTGGCGCCTCCATTGCCCAGAGGCGTCCCCCTGAACGCCAACAGCTTCGTTAAATGATCGCAGCGGGTAAGGACCATACCCGAGCAAACAGAGAGCCTTTTGAGTTTGAACTGCTCCACGATAAGCCTGCGCGCACCACAATGCTCGCGGGCACCGCAATGCCTGCGCGCACCGCAGTGCCTGCGTGCACACATTCAACATGTTTGAATTATCCGAATCGCAATGGTGCGCTCGGGCACTGCCATGCGCAGGGGCTGAATGGACCACGCTGTTTGGGTGCGCCGACATGCCAATTTCCACCCGAAGTTCTCTGCGCACCACGATGCCTGCGCGCACGCGTACGCATCACGCGCGCGTGCACCGCGGTGCCTGCGCGGGCCGCAGGACACCAGGGTGCCCTCGCGCGCCTCAGCGCCTGCGTGCGCCGCAGTGCCCCGCACTGCCTGCGCATGCACCGCGAAGCTTGCGTGCACTGCAACGCCCGCGCACGCGACACAGCACCCTGCACGCGACACAGCGCCCACGATCACCACTACGCACACAGTGAGCGCGTGCACCGCAGTGCTTGTGCGCGCCCCAAAGCATGTGTCAACCCCGCTTAGACCTTACAAACCATCAGGGCCCGGAGGTAGGAATCGGGCCCAGGGGCGGCTAGTAGCATTGTATCTATCCACGCCTCGCTCTCCACTGGGGTGGGTGCGCGCCCTCGTGCGCGTGCGGTCGGTCCTTCGGTCGGTGCAGTTATCGGTCGTCGGTTGATTGGTACGTCCGTCCGTCGGTCCTTGTCGGCGTCGGACGTCGTCCCGGTCAGACCGTCGGTCGGTCGGTCCAGTCGTCGATCGTCGGTCAGTCGACCCGGTCCGTCCGTGGTCGTCGTCGGTCGCCGTCGTCTCGGTTGGTAGGTCGGTCGGTCGGTCGGTCGTCGTCGTCGGTCGTCGGTCGTCGGTCGTCGTCGGTCGTCGGTCGGTCGCTCGATCCGTCGGCCTGTCAGCCTGTCGGCTGTCGTCCGTCCGTCCGCCGGTCGGTTGCCGTCGTCGGTCGGCGTCGTAAGAGGTGGCTCTATCGTGGTTCCCTCTTGACTCATGAAAATTCTACTGTCAACGCAAAAGCCCACTGACTGCAAGATGTGTTCGGCGTTTGCGCTACTCCTCAATACGAGACTGAAGGGGATGAAGAAGATCCCAGCCTCCGAAGTAATTCCTATTCGCGAAGACTGTCCATAACATGATCCCAATTTGAATTGAGCATGTCCCAGCATCAAAGAGATTGCCTACGAATGTTTACTGCCACGCAGTGTGTTTCCCGTATGGGTCCGGCATATCCAAGCTTCCAGGGAGGTGTTTCTTCTCACTGTGAGTTCCTCTGAATCCACGGGGCCCGTAAGACAATTCGCAAACTTATGAAGCATATCCAAGCATTCAGAGGTTGACTTCAGAACGCCAACTGTCCCGCAACATTATCCCAATGAGGATGGGCAGGTCGCAGAGGCTTACCACCTCCTTTCGGCACACCCAAGCGTCCGCATGGCATCGCCAACTCATTTCGGACACCCCTCACACGTTTCGTGGCCCCATAGGAAGCTCCAACTCAGGCTCAAATGACAGGGTCCGCATGGCGTCACCGCCTCATTTCGGACACCCCTCACACGCTTCGTGGCCCCATAAGGAGCTCCAACTGAGGCCCACATGCCAAGGTCCGCAAAGCGTCGCCGACTCAGTCGGCACACCCACCATACGTTTCGTGGCCCCACAAGGAACTCCACATAATAACCACATGTCAGGGTCCGAACGGCGCCGCCGCATCCTTCCGTCACACCCCTCTTCCGCTTCGTGACCCTACGGGGAGCTCCCGCTGAGGCCCAGATGCCAGGGTCCGCACGGCGCCGTCACGCACACGTGGCCCCTATCAGCCATTGGGAGCTCCACCGACGGCGCCCGTGCCAGCGCCCGCATGGTGGCACCTTCCCCATGTCGGCACACCCCTCACAGGCTGTAGGGGCCCATATAGAGACCTCACGATGCGTCCCACCTGCCCTGTATGGTACCCGCGCCCGTCGCCGGGATACTCGTAATCTGTCATGGGGCGGCCGCCCAACATGCTTCGCCTGGGACATTGGAGGGCTCTGCAGGAGAGCCCATGCAAAGCAACTACCATGCATAACAACTTAGCGAAATATAAGCCAGCGTGGACCCAAACCTGTTTGCACCCTACGTGGTACAGCATGTGTTGCGCACCGTATGCGGTGCCCTCTATGTTGTGCAGTACATATAGTGCAGCGTATGTCGTGCAATCTATGGCGTCCATATAAAAGGGTGCAATAAAGATGGTGCGATAGATGGTGTGCAGCGTACGTAACGCAATCTATGATGTGAGCGACCAGGCAGCGCGCCGCAGTCGGTCGCGAAGCACAAGTTGCGCAATAAGTTCTGCAAGGTATGTGAGACAACCTATGTGGTGCAAGCTATGTGATGGAGACGATGCGATACAACCTGTGTAACGCAATCATGCTGTGCAATAAATGGTGTGCAATGTGTGGTTGTGCGGTATATGCTGTGCCGTGTGTGTGATGCATTCTATGCTGTGCAACCTATACGATGTGCAGTACATGTTGCGCACTATATGTGTGAAGTCTAGGTTGTTAGCGATCACGAAGAGCGCCGCGGGCGCGTATTTCGCACAATCGACGCGGTGCAATTCGATGGCGACGACGAGCGGCGACGAGGCCGCGACGGCGCGGCGACGGCGGCCACATAGCCGCCAGACCGAAGACACGGCCCAGACGACGGGCGGCGACGAGGCAGCGACGGGGCGGCGATGGCGGCCACATAGCCGCCAGACCGAAGACACGGCCCAAATCTTGAGAACAGAAAAAACAAACCCTGAATGCAAAAACTGGTTTGGGAATGAACTCAAACATACACTTGTTTTGAATGAGGCCTCTTGCGAACGCTACCGGGCAAGACAGGGCCCAGCAAGCTTGGCAAGACGCCGCATTCAAAAATAGATCCGTTGATACGGGAACGAAGAGAACATCGGAGGCGATAGGACTTGAGCGCCGCAGAGAAGAAACAGAAAAGACTTGTTGCTTAGCAAGAACAACAAGAAACGAAACAAGCAGAACATACAATCTGAGAAAACAGAGAAGATCGACCACATTCTGAAGCAATTCAAGGCCGTGTCCAGGCTACCACAAACAGGGCGTCCTCAGAAGAAAAAGCTGATTGCCAGCAACGCAGACGACCCCAAGGTAACGAACGCATGTCCCAAAGGCCGAAATCGCAGGAGTTGTTTCTCTCTCTCTCTCTCTTTGACAAAAACCAAAAAGCTGGATACTGTGCAATATCAACATCGGCACACCAATTATTTTCATGATTCACATGTTGAGGGTTTCACCATTGCAGAGCTGGACGGTGCTTTGTCTGGCATGAAGTCTGGCACGTGTGTTGATGAATCTTGCGAGGTAGCCGAGATGCTGACATGCAGTAGCCGATGTGTTCGCACTCTTATGCTGGACCGATTCAACGATATCCCCAAGCCGGAGGTTGAGCCGCTAGATAGCTGGAGAAAAACACGCCTTGTGGTCTCAAGAAGGGCGACCTGAATCTCGCGAGTGCACAAGGTCTTCGCGAAGCAGTCTGTGGACCAAGCGGCGAACAAGAAAGGCTATTCCACCGCCGACCATTTACTCGCTGTTACCTTGCTTGTTGAAGGATGCGCAGAATGGAATGAAGATCTTTGGCTTGGCTTGGTGGATGTTGAAAAGTTCCCGGTGCCATAGAACACCCAGCTCTATGGGATGTACTGCACACCCCTGGCGTGAGCGAAGCGTACGTGGTCTAACTGCAGAAGCTCTACCAGAACCGTACAGCCGTAGTCATTGATGGAGAGGAACCGAAATGTTCCAAGATACAGCGTGGTGTGAAGCAGGGGGGGCCCATGAGCGCTCAGCTGATCCTCGCGATCATGGAGGTGTGCTTTCGCAAACCGAAGCACCGATGGCATGGGCTTCACAAAAGGAGGACCGGGCACTACTAGGCATGGTAATCGACTCGCCAAGCGACACGCTTATTAACTTGCGCTTCGCGGACGACGTGCTCTTCGTCTTTCTCAGCAAGACGGACGTAACGAAACTGCTTCGTGATCTTCAAACAGGAGCTGAAAAATACGGCCTGCAGGTGCACAAGGGGAAGACGAAGGTGCTCACTAACAGCTCTGGGCCATTGCCTGCGCACGTGCGAATTGCTGGCGCTGATGTTGAGGTGGTGCCCCCCACGGGAGCGGGGCGATATTTGGGAAGGCGAATATACGTGGGCAGTTTCCACGAAGCGGAGTTTGCGAACAGCCGCTTGGGGATGATTGGCAAAATTCATAAACATTTTGTGTTAGTCATATCCTCTGCAATCGCAACTCAAATTGTTCAATGCTGTTGTTACCCCAATAGCCCTCTATGCCTGCGAATGTTGGACGATGCCTTCCTGCCTTGTCAACCAACTTCGGACGGCTTGGCGAAAAATGGTGAGGAAGATATTTCGAGTCACGCGAGATGAAGTTGAGTCTTGGGCGGACTGCATGAGGAGGGCCACAGACCACTTGGAAACCAAGTGCGCTTTCTGGGGACATAATAGCTGGGAGGTGACTCAGGCGGCCCAGCAAGCCAAATTCGCAGGCACAATTTCGCACGACGATCCGCAGAAGTGGAGTCGCATACTGCTCTGGTGGAGCCCGTGGTTCAGATGCCTGCCCATATTGTTACAGTTCATGCTGAGTAGCTGTGATAGTAGTTGTTGCTGCTGTCTATGTCACGAAACACATGTAGCAGTGCACGCAGTGTTGTGAGCTGGCGCAGCGCACGTAGTTTCACGCCTTGAGCACCGCCTGCCCTTCAGAGGACCGCTCCTACGGGAGCCGGGGCGTAGGCTGACCTGAACTCAACTGAAAACACAGCGAGGACAATAACGAACTAATGGAAAATAGTGCAGCACCTCATCACAAATACATGAAAATGAGATGCATCTGCAAAACGCACAATTAATTGACAAACTATCGAAAACCTGTGAAAGTACAGCAAACACAGTTGCCTTCCGCCCAGCAGTATGAAGACATACACAATCAACAACTTCTAGCATCCAATACGAACGACAACTGGCGGACTTCGTTTCAAGTATGTCACAGGGTCCGCCTTCACCTGAAACAAGTTTGGCAACTTCACTGATGGGAGCAAGCAGGCAGCCGGCGAAAGGGCAGCAAGGGCGCATGTCCTGAGTAAGCTGCGCGTCCGAAAATAGTTGCGAGGACACATATATATATATATATATATATGTGTGTATATATAGATATACATGCATGCATGCATGCATGCATGCATGCATACATACATACACATATATAAATATGGCGTGAGCCGCCGATTTTGAAGTTGGCCCTTCGCCCAGATGAGTACACTGCCAAGGCGTATCAGGCGAGAGCGCCAGTCCTGAGTGCGCGGACGCCTCTGGCCAGGGCACCTCGGACTAGATTGTGAAGAAGTACCGCACGGGAGTCGTTGGGGACGTAGCTTGGCCTTCACCGACCTGAGTATTACTGCGAGGGAGTCTTGGTGGAGAGCGCTTGAGTGGGAGGACGTCTCTGGTCAGGGCGCCGCTGAGTAAACTGTAGGTCGCGCAGGAGCCGATGTCCTCGCAGCTGGGCGTCTGAACACCCGCTCTTGGAAGTGGGGCCCGCGCTCGAGCGGGAGCCTCGCGTTCCCACGGAACAGGTGGCCTGCGCCGCGGCGAGAGCGGGCAGAACCGTCTCCCTTGATAAGGAAGCCTGCCCAGCTCCGAGAGCACCGAACCCGTACACGCCGTTCATTGCTAACCGTGCTCCTTTCTCATTGTGCTCGTCTCCACCACTGCTCCTGGCCCCCCCTTGTGGCCAGGAAGAGGCCCAGGATGGAAGCACTGGGGATGAGAGGATCCTGGCCCCCCCCCTGTGGCCAGGAAGAGGCCCAGGACAGAAGCACTGGGAATGAGAGGATCCTGGCCCCCCAGAAGAGACCAAAGACCCTTCGAAGAACTAGCCACGAGCAAAAGGGGCGAAGCTCGTCCTCTCCTGGGGGCGCAGCCTCTGCTCCGGGCCGGCCGCCGCCCGCTCCCGCGGGCGGAGGCCCGCCGCCGCTCTGCTCTGCTCCCGCCGGCCTCCCGCCGAGGAAGAGAGAGACGTCCACTCTGCCGGCCTCTCGCGAGAGGGCGAGGCCCTCAAATTCGGGCAGGGGCCGACCGTCCCGGCATTCCCGGGTGGTCCTCCCACGAGATGTTCTGAAGGGGCCCTGGGACACACAAATAAATACACACAAATAAAAAGATTCCCCATATTTTCCCATATTTTTATGGGTTTTTGTCTTCCCGCCCAATTCCCATATTTTCCCATATTTTCTGGTGAATCGGCGATGAATTGTGTCTGTGTGTTTTTTTCCCTCCTGATGCTCCTAGAACTCAACGAATGTTCTGAGAGCAAAGGCAGCGTTCTTAGAACGGAAGGGGTGTCCACTACGCCAGCCTCTCGAGAGCGAGGCCCCCAAACTTGAGCAGGGACCGACCGCCCTGGCATTCCTATGGTCCTACCACGAAGTGTTTTTAGAACCCACACAATGTTCTAAGAGCAAAAGCAATGTTCTTAGAACGTATAACCCGATGTGATAACACAAGACAACCCCGGCCAGAGATGTCCTAAGAACAGTTCGTGGGAATCACAAAAGGTTCTTAGAACAGTGTTCGGAGGGGCTATAGGCGACCCAGGACGCTTCGCCACTGCTTGACTCGTCTGGATAGAAGATGGGCCTGCTTTCCACCACCACCACCACCACCATAAGTTGGAGGGGGGAAGGGGTCCTCCTCCCCCTCGTCTTCTTCCTCCATCTCCTTCCCCCCATCCAACTTATGGTGGTGGTGGTGGAACACAGGCCCATCAAAAGAGGAAGGAAACAGCACATAAATGGAAACTTTCGACGGTCCGCGCGGATTTCTTGAATCTGCGCTGGGCCCCCCTTCCTCGCGCGCGGAGCGCGCTAGGGGCGGCGCCGGAGGCGCCGCCAGAGGGCTTGCAGCGCAGATCCGAGACATCGGCGCAGAGCGCCAAACAATGATGTTTCTGGCATCTTCTTCTTCGATTCTGGAGCGCCCCGCGCAGTTCCAAAGCGAGAATCATACGAAAACGGCGCCCGTGCACCGCATCATGCCTGGACTCCCTTCATGCCCCGCTCCAGTGTTATGTCGGGCGTGTCCCCCTACAGGGCGATTTTCGACGTAAAATAAAACATACCCCCCAAAAAATACCCCAAAAAGGTCAAAAAATACTCCAACAATAGTCCCCAGACTATTTTTGGACCATTTTTTTTACTCTTTTTGGGGTATTTTTCATTCTCGTCGAAAATCCCCCTGTAGGGGGACAGGCCCGACTTAAAGTTAGGCGGCGGCGGCGGTGGCGATGTGAGGTCCTCCGGCGGTGGGCGCGCCGGCGAGGCTGCCCGCGGCGACGCCGGCGAGCCACGCGCACAGCCCCTGCAGGTCGAAGCACACCGGCACGGGGGCCCGGCTCCGCCGCGCCTGCTCGCGCCGCCGCCGCCAGCGGCGTCGCGGCCGCCACCGTGTCGTTGTCGCCGCGCGCGGAGGCAGGAAGAGCAGCAGGAGGGCGACGACGACGACGAAGACAGCCGACATCGCCGCCACCTCCTCCTCCTCCTCCTGCTCCTCCTCCTCCTCCTCCTCCTCCTCCTCCTCCTCCTCCTCTTCCTCCCACCGCCGTCGTCGCCGCGCCTGGAGGCAGGAAGTGCAGCAGGAGGGCGACGACGACGCCGAAGACAGCCGACATCGCCGCCTCCGTCCTCGAGTTCGCCACCGCCGTCGCCGCCACCCGCGCCGCCGTCGTGGAGGTGGGTGTGGACATCTTCTGCCCTTGCTGAGCCCCAGGGGCCCGAGAGCTCCGGAGATCAGGAAGCCTCCAGAGACCTCCAGAGACCTCCTGAGATGGAGGCGGCGTCGTCACGCCCATCCCACCAGCTCTCTGGGCTTGTGTGTTTTAGCTGATCAGCTCGTCCAACAACACTGTCTACCGACTTCGAGGGATGAGCTTCCCCCCGGCACGCCCTCCCCCACTCGAGCGGCTGTCGACCCGATCCAACGGGAGCGCCCTCCCCCGCCCCCCTGCGCCCCATACGCGGCGGCGGATAAGCGCAGCGGCGCAGCGGAATCAGCCAAGCCCGACCGCAGGGCACCGCCATCCACAGCATACGGCACGGCGGCACACGGCAGCGCACGTGGCCACGTGGCACCACTGCGCGGCACCGCGCACGGCACAGTACCGCCCCCCGGGCAGCCAAGCCCGGCCTCGGGCCACCGCACTCCACACGGAGCGCACCACAAGACACGGCACCGCGCGACAACGTGCCCAACGGCCGGGGCGCTGTGAGAGATCAACGAGAAGTCGGAAGCGCCCACCGTTAAAAAAGAAGAGGCATGTGCTGGTCGGGGCACGATGTCACAAGCTTCGTGAGCTGTGAGGCCTGGAGAGTTGTTGGAAAGCTCCCGCTTGCCCGTCACGCACAGAACTTTCGGCGCTGCTGCTCTGCGCGAGAAGGTCGAAGCGAGTGGTGCCACCTGGCATGGCCACATCAGCGGAGTGTGCGACGAGAGGGCCCGCAACACGCAAACGCAACGTCCGACCGAGCAACTCTGGGAGCGGCTTGCACCACAAATGAGGCGGACATACAACATGACGACTGCACATGCGAAGCGAACACACCCTCCCACGCGTTCAAAGGTTACGTACGACTGTCGGCCATAAGCTGCAAATACGCCTCCTCGAGAACATTCCATGGAAAACCCCTGAAAGACGAGAGGGCCCACGGCCCCCTTTTGCACCACGTGCGCTCGAGGAGGTCCTCCTGCCGCTACCGGCCGGGCCAGAGCTTCCGGTCGTGCACCACGTGCCGCTACCCGCCGGGCTAGAGCTTCCAGTCCGCCTGCGACCGCACAGCGGCGCTGGTCGACGCAGGGGGCGCAACCAATGCTGCCATGCGCCTGGGCTAAGAAAGGAGGAGGAGGAGGAGGAGGAGAAGGAGGAGGAGGAGGAGCATGGCTCACGGGCGGGCGCTGCACGCATTTGCCGAGGCGCCTCGTGGAGGTCATGGGCGATCGCAGCACCTGGGTGCATGCAGTGGTCCCCCCCTGGGCGATCCGCCCATGCCGCAACCGCCGAAGATACCCCAGGCTCAGATCGGACATGTCCCCCTACAGGCGGATTTTGGGCGAAAAATTCAAAATAGTAGAAAAATACACCAAAAAATGCTCAAACATAGTCAAAACATCGTCCCCAGACTATTTTTGGATATTCCTCCTCTAGAGGGACAGGCCCGACTTAACCCCAGGCCTTCCCCCAAACCGGCGTCTCGTGGGGCATCGTCTCCGGATGGCCCTGAGGCCCGGGAAGGCCCCGAGAGGCCGCGGAGGACGACTCTGGCTCTGGGCTCACATCCTCCTCCTCCTCCTCCTCCTCCTCCTCCTCCTCCTCCTCCTCCTCCTCCTCATCCTCCTCCTCCTTGCTCCTTCCTGCTCCTCCTCCTCCTCCTCCTCATCATCATCATCATCCTCATCCTCCCTGCTCCTCCTGCTCCTCCTCCTCCTCCTCCTCCTCCTCCTCCCCTCCTCCTCCTTCATCCTTCCTCTCCTTCTCCTCTCCTTCCTGCTCCTCCTCCTCCTCCTCCTCCTCCTCCTCCTCCTCCTCCTCCTCCTCCTTCCTGCTCCTCCTCCTCCTCCTGCATTTACTTCCGGAGCGGCCATCGGGCGCCCCCTGCCGCGCTCGCGCGCCCAGGGCCCCCCCGCGGGGGCGGGCGGCCGGCCTGGCGCGAGCGCGGAGGCACCCCGGGCGCCACCGGGGGGGCCCTCTCCGGAGAGGGGGCGGAAGGGGGGAGGTTGGGCATGTTCTCCTCCTACATGGCGGGCTCCAAAAGAGAAGCGAGGAAGAGCCGGACATGTGCGAACCTACTCGAGAATCGTAGGAGCATCGTCCCCAAACTTTCCTCGTTTCGCTGCTTTTGAGTACTCCTCCTGTAGAGGGGCATGCCCGTCGTGACACCCGGAGGGCCCTCTCCAGAGAGGGGGGCCCTCTCTGGAGAGGGGGCGGAAGGGGGGTGAACGGAAGTCTGCGTGCCAGCTCCGGTAACCGGAGCGGTCCCCTAGAGGGCAGACCGTGCGCTGAGCATGTCGGAAAAGGAATGCCGGCAACGAGCACACACAGAAAAATGCGATTAAGAAATCCTCTGGTGTGCAAGTTTTCGGTCAGAGAAGCCCTGCCGGCTGAGAAGAGCGAGCGGGGCGGAAGGGGGGAGGTCGGGCACGGCCTCCTCCTACATGGCGGCCTCTGGAAGAGAAATACGAGGAAGAGTCCGACATGTTCGAGCCTGCTCGAGAATCGTATATTACATCGTCCCCAGACTTTCTGTTTCACTGCTTTTGAGTGCTCCTCCTGCAGAGGGACACGCTCGTCGTGACACTCGGATTAAGTCGGGCCTGTCCCCCATACAGGGGGATCTTCGGCGAAAAATGATAAATACCCCAAGACAGGCCCCGAAAAGGTCAAAACATACTCCAAAACTAGTCCCCCCATCATGTTTGGACTATTGTTTTTTTATTTGTTTGGGGGGTATTTCTTATTTTTTTGTCGAAAATCCCCCTGTGGAGGGGCATGCCCGTCGTGACACACACACACACACATGAATACACACAAATAAAAGGATCCCCCCCTATTTTTCCATATTTTCTGGGTTCTCATCTCCCCCCCCCACCTCCCATCATTGCCCCACATGTTCTGGGACATCGCCGATCCATTGTGTCCGTGTGTTTCTTTCCCTCCTGATACTCCCCCTGTGGAGGGGCATATGCCCGCCGTGACGCCCGGAGGGCAGGACGGCCCCCCGGCGCGCCGACGCGGCCGCGGGCCGAGCGCGGCCCCTGCAGCATCGCGCCGAGCGCCCTCGGCCCGCCGCGTGGCCGCCGGCCCTCGCGCACTCCCACGCCACCAGCACAGCGCCTCCCCAGACTTACGTCGGGCCTGTCCCCCTAATGACAGGGGGATTTCCGACGAAACATCAAAAATACCCCAGAGATAATCAAAAAATAGTGCAAAACTACCCCAAAGATAATCAAATCAAAAATACCCCAAAGATAATCAAATCAAAAATACACTAAAATAATAAAAAAATACCCCAAAGATAAGCAAATCAAAAATACCCCCAAGGTTCGGGCCGGGCGAAAGGGGGGGATAGCAAAGGGGGGGGGTTGAGAATCAGCTCACGTAGCTGATTTTCCCAGCGCCTCCCGGCGCCAGGAGGCGCCCACGTCTCGAGGAATGGGCCCGGCGGCGGGGCCGAAACCGGCTGCAGGCAGCAGATTTCGTACCCCCCCCTTTCCCAATCCCCCCTATCGTCCGGCCCGATCCACGCCACCAGCACAGCGCCTCCCCAGACTTACGTCGGGCCTGTCCCCCCTACAGGGGGATCTTCGACGAAAAATAAAAAATACCTCCAAAATAATCAAAAAATAGTCCAAGAGTAGTCTGGGAACTATTTTTGAAGTATTGTTTTACCTTTCCGGGGTATTTTGAGGGTATTTTCCATTTTTCGTCGGAAATCCCCCTGCAGGGGGACACGCCCGACATAACCCCAGACCTGTGGCGAGGGGAACGATCGCTCAAGAGGCGTTGCGCAGCTTTCACGGCAAAGGGACAGGACCGTCAAAGAACGACCCGAGATGAAAAGGCAGTCGCCGGGAGGAGCTCGAGGGCGCTTGACTCCAGAGGCCTGCGCCTCGAAAAATCGAGTCGCCGGAGGCCTGCATGAATCCCAAGAGCGAGATGCCTCTGGAGGCCGAAGCTGGCGAAAGACCTCCGGCGCGATGTCTCACGCCGCCCAAGGCCTAGGGCTCCCGATGTCTCCAGAAGTTCCTGGTTAGGAGGAGGAGGAGGAGGAGGAGGAGGAGTTCCGGCGGCCTCCAGAGGTCCCCAGATGCCCCTGGAGGTCACGGGGCGCCTCTGGTCCCAGGAGGCCTTGTCTGGTCCTGCGTGGAAGCCTCTGGAGTCCTCTGGATGCCGCCCGAGGCCCCAGACAAGCGAGAGAGGCCCAAGGCCTCGACCAGGAAGGAGGGCGCTTCAGCCATACGCCACGTCGACCCTGGCTGGGCAACTCTGCGCCCAGGACCACTGCACAAGAACGCCCGCCGCGCCCGGCCAGGAAGGTAGAGGCTTCCTAGATAGGGTCGGAGTAGATGGGGTCGGAGGATGGCGCCGCATCGCCGGTACATCGGCGATGCATCGGCGATGCATCGGCGATGCATGGGTGATGCACCGGCGATACATCATCGACGTGGGCGATGCATCGGCGATGCCGGCGTGGAGAAAATCGGGCTCCGCATCGAGCCGCATCGTCGATGCATCAGCGATGCGGCGCGATCCTCCGACCCCGTCTACTCCGATCCCATCTAGAAGGCCTAGAGAAGGGAAGCCCACGCTGGGCCTGGCAAGGAATGGCGTGGTGGGCGTCCACGGCAGCGCGCACGAGGGGGCAGCGCGAGGGGGGCGGCCTTCTGAGAAGGCGGGGGGGAGCTCCTGACAGGCCCTGGGGAGAGGCCTCTGAGCAGCCCGACCCGGCTTCGAAGCAGGCTGCTCACGCAGCAGCTTCGGGGCCCCTCTCAGCTCCTCTGAGAGGGGCCCTGTCTTCTAACCAGACCCCCGACTTCGTAGAAGCCCCCACCCCGCCTCACGCTGCACCCCTGTGCTAAAAACAGGTCGTCCCCGGGCGATTGCTTTACTATTATTGCCCGACTGAGAGGGGCATGCCCGACTTAATCCCTGTGCGCGACGCTAACGTCCTCCGACTTCGGGGATCCTCTGACCTGGGTCAATCCAGACCCGGGCCAGTCAGGCCTTGCAGAATCCTGCAAGATCCAGCACCCAAACCTGGGTCAACGCGCAGGATCCCGCAGGACCCTGCAAGATCCTGCGCCCAAG
Organism: Prorocentrum cordatum; assembly: GCA_963575745.1. Lineage (NCBI taxonomy): Eukaryota > Dinophyceae > Prorocentrales > Prorocentraceae > Prorocentrum > Prorocentrum cordatum. The sequence continues at coordinate 170,217 of CAUYUJ010019705.1, forward strand.
CCCGGGTCAGTGCGACCCCGACCCTGCAGGATGGAGGAGGAGGAGGAGGAGGAGGAGGAGGAGGAGGAGGAGGAGGAGGAGGAAGGAGGAGGAGGAGAGGCAGGAGGAGGAGGAGAGGGGGGGGAGGGGAGGAGGAGGAGGAGAGGAGGAGGAGGAGGAGGAGGAGGAGGAGGATGAGAAGGAGGAGGAGGAGGAGGAGGAGGAGGAGGAGGAGGAGGAGAGAGGGGAGGAGGAGGAGGAGGAGGAGGAGGAGGAGGAGAGGAGGAGGGGAGGAGGGAAGGAGGAGGAGGAGGGAGGAGGAGGAGGAGGAGGAGGAGAGGAGAGGAGGAGGAGGAGGAGGAGGAGGAGGAGGAGGAGGAGAAGGAGAGAGGAGGAGGAGGAGGAGGAGGAGGAGGAGGAGGAGGAGAGGAGGAGGAGGAGAGAGGAGGAGGAGGAGGAAGGAGGAGGAGGATAAGGAGGAAGGAGGAAGGAGGAGGAGGAAGGGAGGAGGAGAGGAGAGGAGGAGGAGGAGGAGGAGGAGGAGGAGGGGGAGGAGGAGTGCGCGACGCTGCCGCGTGCGGCGCCCTCGGGCAGGGTCGCGACTCGACCAGGCCCTCCTCGGGCATGCCCGACGTGCCTCCCACGGCGAGCCCCAGGCCTCGGCGGTGGACAAACCTCCCTTTAGTACAGTCGGGGCCTTGACCTAAGGAACCCAAACTGAGGAACGAGGCCCCTTTTTCCAAGAAGTGAAACTTCGATTCCCGATCGAAAGCCTAAGGAAAACCTGAGGCAAGCTGTGAAACAATCAAGGAACACGGAGCCCCTCCCCAACGAGAAGGGTTCCTTCTTCAGGGCCCCGACTGTACACCTCCCCTTAGTGAAAACGGCCTGGGACCGAAACCGACGGACCTGGACCCCCGCAAAAGTGACGGCCGACCTGGATCCTCCCGCGGACCGAACACGGCGCGTCAGGGTAGGAGGTCTATCCACCCCCGAAGGCCCTCGCGAGCATGCCGAAACTCAGCCCCTGCGCGCGACGCTCGCGTCCTCCGACTCGGTGCCTGGGTCCCTCTCCCGTGGCGCTGCCCCGCGCGCGGCGGGCCTCGGCGGTCAGGTCCAGCTGCCTGCACGCCTCCGCGCGCCGGCCCTCGATGAGGCCCAGCAGCCCGCGCACGACCATGGGCGCCTGCCCGCTCCCAGGTCTCGCGTTAAGGGGATCGACGGGTGAGTTTGTTCCCCACATCCTGAGTGGGGTTCTTGTTTTCCCAGAACATCCTCTCCTTCTCCCTCCCGCCTCCCGCCTCCCATATCAATACCACGCCCACCAGTCCAGCCTCCCATATCGTACCATGCCTACCTTACCATACCATACCATACCATACCATACCATACCATACCATACCATACCATACCTACCATACCATACCATACCATACCATACCATGCCATGCCATGCCATACCATACCATCATACCATACCACACACTACCAAACAACACCATACCATACCATACCTACCATGCCATACCACACCATACCATACCATACGTACCACACACTACCGAACAATACCATACCATACCAACCATACTATATAGCATACGTACCATACCATACCATGCCACACCATACCATACCATACCAACCATACAATACCATACCAGACCTACCATACAATAGCATACCTACCATACGATACAATACCATACCACACATACCAGAGAGTACCATACCAAACTACCCATACAATACCATACCATACATACCTTACCATACCATACCCGCAAGAGCGAGCAGGGTATCGGAGTACCACACTATTTACTAGGTTTCGTGCCCCTTCCACCCCTCCAGGGAGGCCACGTCTGAGCGAGGAGGGTATCGGAAACCCATACTGTTTACATGGTTTCGTGCCCCTCCCTCCCCTCCAGGGAGGCTATTTACATGGTGTCGTGCCACTTCCACCCCTCCAGGGATGCCCCGCCTGAGCGAGGAGGGTATCGGAAACCAATACTATTTACATGGTTTCGTGCCCCTTCCACCCCTCCAGGGAGGCCCCGCCTGAGCGAGGAGAGCATCCGAAACCCATACTATTTACATGGTTTCGTGCCCCTCCCATCCCTCCAGGGAGGCCCCGCCTGAGCGAGGAGGGTATCGGAAACCCAATTTACATGGTTCGTACCCCTTCCACCCCTCCAAGGAGGCCCCGTCTGATCGAGGAGGGTATCGGAAACCCATACTATTTAAATGGTTTCGTGCCCCTCCCACTGACATGGGTGAGGAGGAGGGGAGAACATTACCTATTCATCTCACGTCCTGATCCTCCCACTGAGGATGGTAAGGAGGAGGGGGAGTTCTGCGACGAGGAAGGCTTCATCATGATGATGGTGATGACGATGGTTATGCTGCTGTTCACGATGACGATGACGATGGCGATAATGGTGATGGACGATGACGATGGCGATAACGGCGATTATGATGATGATGCTGATGACAATGACGATGGTGATGATGATGATGATGATGATGATGATGATGATGATGATGATGATGGTGATGATGATGACGATGACGATGATGACAACGACGACTACGACGAGGATGATGATGCAGATGCTGGTGATGATGACGATGCTGCTGCTGATGCTGACGTTGCTGGCGCTGTTGATGATGATGACGACGATGATGCTGATGATGATGAAGTCCACGATGATGCGGACGATGACGATGCCAAGGACGGTGATGGATGATGATGATGATGCTGATGATGATGACGATGATGCTGATGATGACGACGACGATGCTGGTGATGATGATGATGATGATGATGATGATGATGATGATGATGATGATGATGCTGATGATGATGATGCCGATGATGGGGAGGACGAGGAGGAGGAGGAGGAGGAGGAGGAGGACGAGGAGGAGGAGGAGGAGGGACACGTGGGCCATGCAGAAAAATAGTGCAGGACTGTAGACGCGGCGGGAGAACCGTAGCAGGGGATAGACAGATCGGCTCAAGTGCGCTGCCCCACCACCTGCTCCCTCACCCAAGACACACCATGAGGAGGTGGAGGAGGAGGAGGAGGGGCACATGCGTGCCAAGTCGATGGTAATCCATACTTCAGGGCCCGCCTTTTAGGGCCCGCCTGAGAAAGACCGCGAC
>CAUYUJ010019706.1:0-20000 GCA_963575745.1 Prorocentrum cordatum
CGTCCTCCTCCTCCTCCTTCTTCGCGACCTCTTCCTCCTCGTCCTCCTCCTGTTCCTCCTCTTCGTCCTCCTCCTGGCCCCGGTGCGCTGTCCTGGCGGGGCGAGCGGCCTTCTGGCCGCTCCGAGGGGAGGGACAGGAGAACCGATGGAGGAGGACAGGGACCCTCGCAGTCACGAGCGAACTTCTAGGCCTCCTCGATGGGGTCGGATCAGATGGGGTCGGGGGATCGCGCCGCATCGCCGATGCATCCGCGATGCGGCTCGATGTAGAGCCCTACTTGCTCCACGTCGACGTCGCCGATGCACCGCCGATGTCGACGTTGCATCGCAGATGCATCGCCGATGTATCGCCGATACATCGCCGATGTATCGGCGATGCGGCGCGATCCTCCGACCCCATCTACTTCGACCCCATCTGGGAGGCCTCGAGAACTGCGGCAGGTGCGGTCCGCGTCGGCGAGGGCGTTCAGGTCAGAGGCCACAGGCGGCCTGAGCCAGGCAAGCCGCTCGATACTGAACGGTATCCGCTGCCAGATCATTGAGGCTGATCAAGATTGAACGACCTACTCGGTGTCTGAAACCAACGTCCACGCCGTCACGATCGGAACCAGCCGTAATTTCCCTGCATGCCTTCAACGTGACTCTCTTCGATTCGGTGGCGTGCGTGCGCCCAGGAGGCGGCGGCGGGCCCATGTGTCTGCGCAGAGTGCGAGCGGCTTTGGAGGAGCCAGCCTTTTCCTGACTGTAAGCCGCCGCTGTCGTCGTTTTCGTCCCTGTCGTCTTCACCTTCGTCGTTTCAGTCCTGCTCTTACCCTCCTCCATGCACCTCAGAAAGAGATGAAGCAGAAGCAGATGTCCAGCTCCCTGGCCCTCGGTGATGCATCCAGGGTCTGGTCCTTGCCGTCTGGGGAGGCGACGGGAGGAGGCGGAGGAGGAGGAGGAGGAGGAGGAGGAGGAGGAGGAGGAGGAAGAGGAGGAAGAGGAGGATGTGAGGCCGAGGTCCAAGGTCGGGGCGCCGACCAGGGCTGACAAGAAAGCGCCCATCCTTCGCCGAATGCATATATTTCCCAACCATCTCGTGGTGCTGGGCCCTCGCTTCGGAGAGACGGCGCCCCGCCTTCCTCACTCCTACCCCCTCCTCCCGCCTTCCTCTTCCTCCTCCTCCTCCTCCGCCTCCTCCTCCTCCGCCTCCTCCTCCTCCTCCTCCTGGCTTCCTCCTCCTCCTCCTCCCGCCTCCCACCATTTTTCCCCCTGCCCTCCGAATGTCCACTTCGGCACACCCCTCGCACGTTTCCTGGCTCCCACGGGGGCTCCACCTCCGGCCCCAGTGGCAGCGCCCGCATGTGGTTCCACCCCCCATGTCAGCGCACCCCTCACACGTTTCGTGGCCTGATAGGGAGGTCCACCGACGGCCCGATTGGCAGGGTCCGCATGCAAATCCAATCCCCATTGCTGCGCACCCCTCACACCTCTTGTGGCCCCTGAAGGAGCTCCACCGACGGCTCCAGTGGCTGTGTCCGCATGCAGTTCCACTTCCATCTCGGCGCACCCTCGCGCGTGTCGTGGCTCCATCTGGTGCTCCACCGAAGGCCACAGTGGCGGTCTGCATGCGGTGCCACACTCCACTGCTGCGCACCCTTCATTCCCAACCATCCTGTGGTGTTGGGGTCTCGTTCTGAGGAGACAGCGCCCTGCGTTCCCGCTCCTCCCCTCCCTGCCTCTGCTCTTTCGCATGCCCATTTCGGCGCACCCCTCACGCGTTTCGTGGCCCCAAAGGGTGCTCCGCCGAAGGCCCCAGTGGCAGGGTCCGCATGCAGTTCCACTCTCCAGTTCGGCGCACCCCTCACACGTTCCGCGGCCCCATAGGGTGCTCCGCCCAAGGCCACAGTGGCAGTGTCCGCATGCAGTTCCACTCTCCATTTCGGCGCACCCCTCACACGGTTCGCGGCCCCATAGGGTGCTCCGCCGAAGGCCCCAGTGGCAGGGTCCGCATGCAGTTCCACGCCCATTTCGGCGCACCCCTCGCACGTTTTGTGGCTCCATTGGGTGCTCCACCGAAGGCCCCAGTGGCAGGTCCCGCATGCAGTTCTACGCTCCCATGTCGGCGCACCCCTCACAGGTTTCGTGGCCCTGTAGGGTGCTCCGCCGAAGGCCCCAGTGGCAGGGTTCGCATGCAGTTCCACGCCCATTTCGGCGCACCGCTCACACGTTTCGTGGCCCTGTAGGGTGCTCCGCCGAAGGCCCCAGTGGCAGGGTCCGCATGCAGTTCCACGCCCCCATTTCGGCGCACCCCTCACACGTTCCGCGGCCCCATAGGGTGCTCCACCCAAGGCCCCAGTGGCAGTGTCCGCATGCAGTCCCACTTTCCATTTCGGCGCACCCCTCACACGGTTTGCGGCCCCATAGGGTGCTCCGCCGAAGGCCCCAGTGGCAGGGTCCGCATGCAGTTCCACCTCCATGTCGGCGCACCCCTCACATGTTTCGTGGCCTCATAGAGTGTTCCACCCAGGGCCCCAGTGGCAGGTTCCGCTTGCAGTTCCACCCTTCATTTCGGCGCACCCCTTCCACGTTTCGTGTCCCCCAAACGCCCTAGTGGCAGCGCCCTCACGTGGTTCCACGCTGCATTTCGGCGCACCCCTCAGACGTTTCGTGGCCTCACATGAGGCTGCATCGACGGCTCTGGTGGCAGCGCCCGCATGGCGTACCCGTGCCAATTTTGGCACACCCGTCACACGCGTCGTGGTCCCAGAGAGAGGTTCACCGAGGATGATAACCACAACTGCGTTACAAACAGCTTTACATGGTTGGGTCCTTCGCCAGGATGATATTTCCCTGGCCTCATAGGATGCTGCTCAACCGAAGGCTCCAGTGGCCCCTCACACGTCTCGTGGCCCCGTAGAGAGCTCCACCGAAGGCCCCAGTGGCAGGCTCCGCATGCAGTTCCATTTCGGCGCACCCCTCTCACGCTTCGTGGCCCCATATGAGCTCCACTGCAGGCCCCAGGCGGCCCCAGCGGTTACGCTCGCATGGCGCACCCGCACCCGAACCAGTACAACCCTCACACGTTTCGTGGCCCCATGAGGAGCTCCACTGAAGGCCCCAGCGGTTACGCTCGCATGGCGTACCTGCACCCACACCTGCACACCCCTCACACGTTTCGTGGCCCCATTCGGAGCTGCCCTTCGTTCGTCCCACCCGCCTTCGTGTACTCGCACCCGCATTTGGTTGTGTCCTTCGCCAGGGTATGGCTTGATCGCCGCATCGCAATCTATATATATATATATATATATATATATATATATATATATATATCTGTTTACATGTATATGTATGTGTATGTATATATATATATATATAGTGAGCACCTTCTTACCTCAAGGACAGAAAAAAAGGTACTCTTTATCATTGGAATTCAGTGTGTGTGTGGAGGGGCGCAACCCAATAGACTTTTCACGCATTGACGCTTCATGTTTTTACTCGCATCTTCCGAATTATGAGTATTCGCAAGGGGAGCCACAGCTTTTTGTTTTATGTTGCAGTGGTTATACGGGCCCACGCGACAGTAATTTCGCTCACGGAGCTCGAGAGCGTGTGCGTAGTTTCAATTCATTTGCCTGCGATCAATCCCGCCAGTGCCAACACAGCAGCGCAGCAGGGAGGCGCAGTTTAAGGCCCACTCCACTTCAGTTGCCTATCCGAACTGGCGTGGGCTCACACACCCCCTCCTTGTCTTCAGCTTCGTTCTCCTCCTCTTTCGCCCCTCCACCTCCACTTCAGCTCAACATCTGTTTCTGGTTAGTGTGTGTGTGTGTGAGTGTTTGTATGTGTGTGTGTGTGTGTTTGCGTGCGTGCGTGCGTGCGTGCGTGCGTGCGCGCGTGTGTGTGTGTGTGTGTGTGTGTGTGTGTGTGTGTGTGCGTGCGTGCGTGCGTGCGTGCGTGCGTGCGTGTGTGTGTGTGTGTGTGTGCTTGTGTGTGTGTGTGTGCTTGTGTGTGTGTGTGTGTCCAGCCTCGAAGCAGAAGAGGACACTGCCGATTCGCGGCTAGCTCCGTCTTCTTGGCCTGGCCCGTCTTTGGTCTGAACCTCCGTGTCGGCACACAGAGGCGGTGAGCTCCCGCAGCAACGTACTTAGCACTAGCGTGCTGGGTTAGTGACCAACTTACGGGAAGCAATTTGAGAAGGCTGACGCGATGCGGCGATGGAGAAACCCGAGCGTGCCAAGTAAACATGCGTGGGGTACTGCCGAGTGGCGAAGGGCCTGGCACTGTCCTTCGTTCTGCGCGCCCTCTGTCCCGCAACAGGTGTTTCGTGTACTTCCCCCGTCGCGTGCGCCGTCCATGTGCGATGGTTTTTCCCAATCATCCTGTGGTGTTGGGTCGTCGTTTTGAAGCCGCAGCGCCCCGCGTCCTCACCTCACCTCCCTCCCGCTGCCCCCTCCTCCCTCATCTCATCCTTGCCTCTGCCCTCGGCATGACCTCATCGTCATCGTCATCACCGTTACTATCCTTATTCCTACAAGGAACTTGGCCGAACGCATGGCGGCGCCGCACCCATGTCGGCACATCCTTCACACGTTTTGTGGCCCCATAGGGTGCTCCACCGAAGGCACCTGTGGCAGGTCCCGCATGCAGTTCCACCCCCCATGTCAGCGCACCCCTTGCACGTTTCGTGGCCACATAGAGAACCCTACCGAAGGCCCCAGTGGCAGTGTCCGCATGCAGTTCCACCAGCCATTTCGGCGCACCCCTTACACGTTTCGTGGCCCCAGAGGGGCTCCACCGACGGCCCCAGTGGCAGCGCTCGCATGCGGTTCATCCTTTACACGTTTCGTGGCTCCATCGGGTGTTCCACCGAAGGCTCCAGTGGCAGGGTCCGCATGGGGTTCCAATCTCCATTTCGGCGCACTCCTCACACGTTTCGTGGCTCCATCAAGTGCTCTACTGGAGGCCCCGGTTGCAGCGTTCGCGCTGCGCCGCCTTCGCCGGGGACATGCCCGTTAGTTTGTCCATCCTCCCTTTCATAGCCTCTGCCCTCCTCTTGTCCTCATCGTCATCGTCATCATCGTTAACATCCCTATTCTCACAGGGAGCGTCACCGAAGGCGGCAGCGGCATGATCCGCATGGCGGCGCCGCACCCACGTCGGCACATCCCTCACGCTTTGTTATGGCCCCATAGGGTGCTCCAGCGAAGGCAGGGTCCGCACGCGGTTCCACTCCCCACGTCGCAGCACTCGCACGTTTCGTGGCCGCATGCACCGCTCTACTTGAGGCCTCAGTGGCAGTGTTCGCAAAGCGCCGCCGTCGCCGGGACATGCGCCCCAGTTCGTCCCTCGGTTTGCCCCCATCCTTCTTGTCGCTTGCCGCGCGGCATTCGCAGCTGCATGTGGCTGGGCCCGTCGCTGGGATACTGTGTGCGGGCACTGCCTCCGAGGGTGGTGTCTAGGAATTCTTTACGCTTCGCGTATCCCCACCAGCCCATCTCACAGCAGCAACTCTTGCGAAGCATGCCGACAGTCGTGTTTTTCAGGCGTGTGTCCGCTAGGCCCCGCATATCTCCCCTGTTCCTCCTTCCTCCCGCCTCCTTGTACATCCTCCTTGTGGGGGGAGCGGGAGAAGGACGAGGCGGAGGAGGAGGGAGAGAAAGCGCTCCTCGTGATTTGAGTCGTTTGGGGTTTCTCGTCCTGGTGTGAGTCGTTCGGGCCCTTCTTCCTGGTGTGAGTCGTTCGGGCTCTTCGTGGTGTGAGTCGTTCGGGCTCTTGGTCCTGGTGTGAGTCGTTCGGGCTTCTCGTGGTGTGAGTTGTTCGGGCCCCTCATCCTGGTGTGAGTCGTTCGGTCCCCTCCTCCTGGTGTAACTCGTTCGGGCTCCTCGTGGTGTGAGTCGTTCGGGGCCCGCGTCGTGCTGCATGTGGCTGGGCCCGTCGCCGGGATACTGTGTGCGGGCACTGCCTCCGAGGGTGGTGTCTAGGAATTTGGATATCAGATCCACCGCCTGGGAACCCATCTTCCTGGACTTGACTTGGAGAGACGGTGGATGTTGATATCTTCGGGTCCCCGGGGGGGGTCATGTCCATATCCACCGCCCCCTGGGGTCATGGGAGAGCGGTTCGTCCGGGGCTGGATCTGTAGAAGTCCTGGTCTCGCAGTGCTTGCGTTCCCGCGACGCACAGGCTTGCAACATGTCAGCGCCGCAGGGGCCTAGCTTTGTGCCAAGAGCTGGGTCGTTGGCCGACGCAGGTGCAGCTCCTGCTGGTCTTCATTATCGAGAAGCTGGACGGCGGTGGGCGCCCATCATCTTGTTGCCTGGGCCGTGCCGAGTATGGGAAGCTTGGCAGCTCCCCAGCATCAGGGCATGGCTCGCGGCGCGCCCTCGGCAATGCGACTTCCCGGCGGCGGGGCAGTCGGCAGAGCGCGCATTATGGAAGGCTTTTCTGGACGACGAGTTGGTCCTCGTCACAGGCATCCGTGCCGCTTACCATGCTGGCGGATCTTGCGAAGTGCTACGAGAAAGTGGTTCACCAGAGGATGTGGTGGCTAGCGGCTTGTTGGCAAGGCCCGCTTGAGGTCGTCGCCCTCGCCATGGGGAGCTTCGCTTTCGCCGGGGTCATTCCAGTCAGCGAGGCTTGTTCCGCGGCGGTCTTCTCCATCGCGGCTTTGCCAGCTGGCAGCAGATATGCGCCCACTTTCCGGCGCTTCCACCTCACGATGTGTTTGGGCGACCTGCTCCAGGTTCTTCGCGCCACCATCTACCTGTACGTGGACGACGTTGCCTTGCGCATCATGTCCACCGAGGCCCAGGTCCTAGAGAGCTTGCCCAAAGCCACCAGGTTTTTCTTCTGGATGGTCGAGTCCTCCCTTGGCCTGGAAGTGGCCAGGGCGAAAGTTGGGGGCAAGGCCTTGTGCTCCTTCCTGCAGACCACCATGCCTTCTGCGGACCTCACGGAGGCCATGGGGGTGCTCAGAGTACCTCCCAGCACCTCGGAGCGTTGGTCGGCATCGATTACGGCCCACAGGTCATGGTTACCAATGCTTCAGCACCAGTGCGTCGGGCTCGGCTCCAGACCGCCAAGAAGCGTCGGCCCAAAATTAAAAGATTGCCCAGGGCCCGAGGGGGCAAGCTCAAGTCCGTTGTGCGCCAGGGCTTAGGTGCGTCCGTCGCCTTCGGGGCCATGGCTCGCGGCACACCCAAGCCCATCCCCGACTTCCTCAAGCAAAAGGAGCCGTTAGGAGAGGAGCCACGGCCTTCACTTCCAGCGTGCTATACGACGGTCTCGACCCGTGCGTCGCGGACTCTGTCGCGATTGGCCCTATCTTGGCCCGGGCCCGCGAAGCTGGGAGTACCCAGGCGACCGTTATCACCGGCGAGCGGGCTGGTCCACGGTCAGGCAGACATTAAGGCCAGCGCAGGCCAGGCCACCGAGGAGCTCTGGAATCACGTCAGGGGTCTAGCAGGCGCTGCCTTGGCGTCGGTGCTGGCGCATGGGTGGGGCATGCCCTCAGCCCTTGTGGTGGTCCTGCTGCCCGGAGGAGGAGTGTCCCAGGGTGCCCCTGTGCCGATCGACATCGAGCGCGTGTGCCCGAAGTCCGTGGAGGAGGCTTTGCTGCGCGCGTCTGGGCGCAAGGCTTTGGAGGTCTGGGCCGCTAACGAGCCTAAGCGGCAGCCCCTCAGGCCAGCTCCCTGTCTCACCGGAAGGGCGTCTGGGCCAAGCAGCAGACCGACAGTGTCGTGAAGGCGGTCCTCGGCGGCTTCCCTTCGCAGGCGGCCATGTATCGCAACGGCGAGGCCGACGTCGCCGACTGCCCCATCTGCGGTGGCGACGAGGGCTCGCTGCGTCACTACTATTGGAAGTGCCAGGGCGAGCTCTGCCAGCAGGCCAGAGACAAGCTCTCGGCCTACGATGCCGAGGTTACCTTCAGGGACGAAACCCACTTAGGCTCATTGAACATGCGCAGGTGATGCGTGGCCTTTCGCGGGGCCGAGCTTGATGCACCTCGGCGGCCAGGCCCTGTGCCCACGTCTAGGCAGAATTATGGGCCCGTTTGGAGGACGTGGACCTCGTGCCAGGCGGCTCTTTTCAAGTCGTCGAGGTAGCGCCCCGCGTCGGCCATGCCGAGAAGGGGCACTTTGGCTTCCCAGGTCCAGATGCACATGAGGCACAATGACCTGGCGGACAAGTGGGCTAAGGAAGGGGCCGACCTCGGCGCGCCGCCAGAGTGGGCCACTTGGCAAGTCAAGACCGACCTTGAGTCCACCAAGCGCGTCTGGGGTGCATCGCCTACTTCCGCATCGGATTGGGCGGGGCCTTTTCTGTCGCAGGCTGGGCAGGCAGCTTCAGGCGACGAGCCGCCTCGGCGCAGAGCCGCCCCGGCCCCCGGGCGCCCTCGCGACTTGGTGGTGCGCGACGGCTGCGCCCAGTGCACGCGGTGCGGCAAGATCGCGCGCGCCCGGCGGGCGCGCTTCCTCCTAAGGGAGTGCCGGGGCCGCCTATCGGGGTTACAGGCCAAAGCCATTGACGGGGCAACCCGGCGGGGCGGGGTGGCAGTCCCGCTGTTGCTGGTCGCGGGGTCGGCGAGCTGCGCGGGCGAGGCAGGGCTCCGAGGAGCTCTGCGACCGGGGGGGATCCCCAGACGCGGCGGGTTGTTGCACTCCGATTCCCTGTGCCCGTGTGGTCCTGCGTGCAGGAGGCCCGCGTGGCCGTCGGCCGCGTCGCGTCGGGCGGCCCCGGCGGTTGGGGGGCCCCGCCGGGCGCGCTGGACCGGAGTCCCGTGCCCACGCGGCTCCAGGCCATCATCGGGGATGCTAGCGCGTGGGCTGCCATGTGGGTCGTCGACCTCAGCGTGGGTTTTTGCAGCGAAGGGGATGTCCCCATGCGGTCCCAGGCGTGCTTGGAGGCTCTGTTCAGCACCGAGCAGTGATCAGCCGTCAGGGCCCACCTCCTCCAGTCTGACTCTGGCCGCCCGCTCAATCAGATCGTGGACGACCGGTGCCTCGGCGCGTGGCTGCGTTCGGCGCCCGGGAGGAGAGACCTCGTCGCGGCGGCCCAGCCAGGGCCCGCCTTCTCGGCGCCAGAGCGAAGGTGGTTCATCAGACACCATTTCGACGCGCTTCACCAGCTGCGCATGCGCCCCCAGGGTTGCAGGCTCCACCCGCGGCTGTTTCTTGGCACGGGTGGGAGTGTAAGCCCGTGGCATCGGGCGAGGACAACGACTTGGGCGGCGAAGGATCGGACCCCATATGTGACGACGCCGACGGCCCAGGAGTAGGCGAAGCGGCCCCCTCCAGCCAGATCCAAGCCAGGGCCCATCGAGAAGGCGCTGCGGACCCCGGGCCCAGAGTTTGTCGCCATCCAGAGCTTCCAGGCCCACTGGGGCTTCAGGTACCAGCGCAAAGCGAAGCGCCACGAGGGGGCCGCGTTCCACGCGGGCAACGGCCGCCGCCTGGGCGCGAAGCACCGCCGGGGGATCGGCCCCCACCAGGACTTCCAGTGCCAGCGGAGGAAGCAGCGCCACCGGCGGACTGGCGCCCGCCGTGGCAAGGGCCGCCACCAGGACCCGAGGTACCGCCTGAAGCAGGGCTCCCACCAGTCCTTCAGGTACCACGGGGAGGCGAAATACCACCAGTGGACCGGCCACCACCCGGACAAGATGTGCCACCAGACGCGCGGCTTCCACGTCGCCCCCAGGTACCTGTGGAGGGCGCTGCACCGCCAGTGGATCAGCGCTCAATTGGTCATCGGCCTCCACGTGGCCAGAAGTACCAGCGGGAGAACGGCTTCGCGTTGGTGAGCGGGCCCGTGATGCCCAGAAGAGAGGCGTGGAGCTGGTCTTCTCGCTGCGCGTGGACGGCAGAGAGTTTCCCTGCCTGGGCGGCCGCGACGTCGGCGCTGCCACTCAGCCAGGAGTGGAGGCCGACCCGAGCCCGCGCAACGAGGGCGTTCGTCATGCTCATCAGCGGGAGGGCAGCCTGAAATATGGCGGTGGGCCCCCATTTCCACCTACCTCAGCATCGGCGGCTGGGGCGGCGGCGTCCAGCTCAGGGGGGCGAGCTGCCTCGGCGGGGCCCAGCCAGGGGGCCCAGTTGCCTGTGGGGGCCTCCAGGGCTGCGCCGCCGCCGCCGCGCCCGCGCCAGGTCGAGACCACCGGCGAGTTCGGGGTCTGCGTGGTGTGCGGGTCATGATGCAAGCAAGTGGCCAGGGGCCTCGCGGGCCCATGCAGGAGCCTGGATGAACGCCGGAAGGGGGGCCGACCACATTCGAGACGGCAAGGGTCCCAAGTCGGGCAAGTCGGTTCAGTCGCGGGCCTGTGAGGAGGTCGAGGCCGTCGTGCCCGTCTCTTGGCCGAGGTCCCGCCCTCGGCCCTCCCCGCAGGCTCTGCTCGGCAGGCGGCGCTGTGGCCGCTCGAGGGCCCTGAGCGGCTGCGGCGAGGTCGGAAGAGGCTCCGCGGTCGATAATGCACCGACAGCGCCGAAAACGCACGCGCACAAACGCGCGCGCGCACGGTCGCGCGCGCGCACGCACGCGCCACGCGCGCACGCAACCACGCGCGCGCGCACGCATGCACACGCGCACACGCACGCGCACACGCACACGCACGCGCTCACACACGCAACCGCACGCACACCAACACACACACACACGCACGCACACGCACACGCACACGCACACACACACACACACGCGCACGCGCACTCTTACATACGCGCGCGCACGCACGCACACACACGCACGCACGCGCACGCACGCGCAGACTCGCACAGACACGCACGCACACACACAATCGCGTATACACACGCGCACACACGCACGCACACACACGCACGCGCACGCACACGCACACACGCGCACACACGCTCGCACGCACACGCGCGCGCACACACGCACACACACACGCGCACACGCACGCACGCACGCACACACGCACACACCTACGCATACACGCACACATACACACACGCACACGCACACACACACACACGCACACGCACATACACACGCACACATTCACGCACGCACGCACGGACGCACGCACGCACGCGCGCGCGCACGCATCCACGCACGCACACGCACACGCACACGCACACGCACACGCACACGCACACGCACGCGCACGCGCACACGCACACGCACACGCACGCGCACACGCACGCGCACACGCACACGCACACGCACACGCACACATATACACATACACATACACATACACATACACATGCACATATACATACACATACACATACACATACACATACACATACACACATAAACATGCACATCCCACATACGCATACACATACACATACACACATACACATACACATGCACATCTACACAGGAACATACACAGACACCGACACATACACATGCACATGCACATGCGCATGCATATTCACATTCACATGCGCATACACATACAGGCACGCTCACGCACGCACGCACACTCGCACGCACGCTCTCACACACACACACGGAACACATGCGTCCATGGGATGCGGGGCAAGGATATGCCTAATTCGTCACCGCCGAGATTGCACAGGAAATGTGACACGGGGGTGACTTCTTCACAAGTTGGTTTTGGAATGCAATGCCTCTCAGGTACCTCTGGGTTTTTTCTTCATGTGTCGCTTCTCTGAAACGATATCGGGGGCAGTCCGTCAAATATGTGCCAGTTCTCCTATTTTGGCCAACCCCACTTCCTGCGCAATACTTTTTTCGTTGTCTCCAAAAATGATGGCAACCAACTCTTGTTACGCCGTGCCTTCAGGAGCGGAGCACGCCTTTCCCCTCCTGCTGAAACTCGCCATTCTCAATCTTTTTTTTGTTTCTTTCGGTGTTGCAAACAGTGCCCGGCTTGGTGACGGTCCACGACTTGACGCTGCAGACGGAGGCGCAGACGGGGAAACCGCGAACCTTCTCTAGATTGCTTTTCGGTCTTTGAGAATTCGGTTGGGCGTGGACGCGTGCGCTCCGCCGATTGAGCTAGAATTTCTACGCTCCGTCGCCGCTCGCGGGGCCGTGACGCCAATATATATATATATATATATATATATATATATATATATATATATATATATATATATATATATATATAATTATATGTAGGTGTGTGTGTGTGTGTGTGTTTGTGTGTGTGTGTGTGTGTGTGTGTGTGAGTTTGTGTGTGTGTGATTGTGTGTGTGTGTGTGTAAGGGGGGCGGGAACCACATAGAGTTTGACACTGGGTGGTGTCTGCCTTATTTTTCGGCCGCTTTCAGCGATTGGCTTTTTGGTGTAGAATTTTGTTCGGGCAAGGTGACCACCAACGACACTTGCTGGCAAATGTGTGTACTTCCTTACCAGCCTGGCCGAGGCGGCCCTGTTCACGCTGCAGCTTGGCAGCAAAGCGGGGGCTCTGCGATATGCTATGCTTTCAGTCCGGCGGGCGCGCAACATTTTTTTGAGGCACGCACCGCAGGGGCGGCCAGGACGACAGCAAAACCACGGGAGCAAGAGGTGGTTCTGATCTCGCGCGGTCGTGCTTTGGACGGCGTGACAGCGAGCGACGCTCTTGGGATATCGGCGTGATCGGATAGGGTCTGTCGATGCTCAGGGAAAAGGGGGGCCGATTTGGAGGCCCGCAGCTGTCTGCTGCAGTGCCAGAGTGCTCGCTTGCGCGCGAAAGCGTCGCGGCAGTGGCCTGTGCACCTTCCCAGTGGGAGCAGAAGTTGGAGCCCACACCCGTCAGCTGCAGAGCTTGCGATGACGCGTGCGGGAGCTGCCAGGGCAAGCGCTGGCAGCGGGCTCTGTTGCTGCTACTTGCACGGCGGCTGCCAGAGATGCAGCCCGCCACGAGTTACAGTAAGGGGGCGGGGCGTAGTGACGGAGGTCTGGCAGTTGGCGTTTTGCGGTTGTTCCGCAGTGCGGCGCGCGTGTGCGAGGTCATTGCAGAGGCAGCAAGCGCAGGCGGCTGGCCACTTCTGGCGGCCGCAGCGCGCCCCGCGCGCGATGTGTTCTTTTTTCGTGTGTTGGCGGCGTCAGGTTTCGCGCGCAGCTCTGCGGACGACGCCCCCGCCGTTGTCGCAAAACCCTGGGCTGTCGCACCGCCGGCGCTGGGGGGCTTCAGAGGAGGCTGGGCTGGGTGAGCGGGCCCAGCTGCCGCAGAGGGCTGGCGGGGGCGCAGCAGATTAGGCCCTGGTCAGCCTGAGCCGCTGCTGCCTGGGCGCGCGGCGGCTGAGCAGGCCGCTGTCGGCGGCGGGGCGCGTTCGAGGTAGGTTCGGAGCTCGCCTGGCTTCGGCTGTCGCCCCTCTGCTCCGTGGGGGCGTGCCCACGCCCCGCGCATCGTGGCCGCGCGGGGGGCTGGCATCTGTAGCCGCTGGAATAAAGCGGTGTCCTTGGCGAGGGTGCGCGCAGTAGCAAGGTCAAAACTGCCGCGCCGGGGGGGAGGGGGCGGGCAAAGAGCTGAGGCTTCCGGCCGGCGTGGTGCAAGGGGGTGCGCCCCTATGCCCCTGTAGTTGGCTTCCGCCGTGCCGCAGTGGGGCGGAGTGCGCAGGGGAGGGGGGGGGGGATGCACAAGCATGCGGGGGCAAGCGATTCAAGTGTGAGGGTCTCGTCGCGCTCGTGCTGCTCCCGCACTTGCTCACCACCCACCAAACCACCCCAACCCAACCCGAAGGCCCAAATTTATCCTCGATTTCCAGTGGGGGGGGGTCGGGGAACGTTGAAAAAACACGTGGTATCCGTACCCCCCCCAACCCGAAATTCGGGTCAAATTCGGGTCTTCGGGTTGGGTTGGGGTGGTCTGGTAGGTAGTCACTTGCTGTGCCACGGCGCACTCCGCGGCGCTCGCGCCAAGAGAGGCCGCGGGAGGGACATCCCCTCGCGGCCGCGGCCCCCCCCCCCCCCCCCGCCACCTGGCCGGGCCAGCTGCGTCCGTGGCTGCGTCCAGGAGGGAAAAAAACACACAGACATGATTAATCCTCGATTCCCAGGAACATATGGGAAAATATGGGAAGTGGGGGGGAAGACAGAAACCCAGAGAATATGGGAAGATAGGGGGAACATTTTTATTTGTGTGTATTTATTTGTGTGTACTAATTTCCCTTTAACCAAAACCGGATCGGGATAACTCGAAATCTCTGAGAATCGGCGGGTTTGGAGGATGTATTGGGCGCCGCGGCCGCTCCAGAGCGTTCCGGAGCGCTTCCTGAGAGCGCTCCGGAACGCTCTGGAGCGATTTATCCTGATGCTAGCCCTGTTTTAGAGGCAAGGGGCAAGAGAGGCTATAGTATCTCCCGCGGCGCCGGCTCGCGCCCACCGCCCCCCCCCCCCCGGCCTGCGCGCCGCGGGCGCGTCGCAGGAGCTCCCGCCGAGGCCCTTCACACAGGGCGAGAGCGCCACGCGGGCGGGGGGCTATCGCGCCCCCCTGCTCCACTCCTTCTTCCCGGTGGGCGTCGTGCGCGGTCTGTCGCTCGCCTTGCCACGCGTACCCTGTTACGGTAGGTTCGCGTCGTGTCGACCGGCGGCGACCCCGCCGCCGACGTTCAACGTTGAACGCCGACGGCGGCCCAGAATCGGTCGATGTTGAACGATCGGACGTTGCGGAGACGGCCGATCATTCAAGGTTGAACGATCCAGCGCGGTGTCAGGAACCAACGCCAGGGTCGACACGGCACGGACCTGCAGTACACTTTCTCAAGCAGCGGCGAAGCTTTTTGGCTCGCCTAGAGCCCCACCAAACAAATATTCTACGAACCTTCTGTGGTTTCCACGACATGTTCTGAGAACATCTCTGGCGGACTCTGTCTTGTTTTATCACATCGGGTTTATGTTCTAAGAACCGTGTTTTTGTTTTTGGAACATTTTTGGGTTCTAAGAAAATTTCGTGGTAGGACTGTAGGGATGCCGGGACGGTCGGTCCCTGCTCAATTTTCGCCAACAGAAAAACAAACTTGCCAGCTCGGAGCGGGCGTGGATCTTTTGGGGTCGAAGGGTCCTAGCTCCACTCCTTCTTCCGGGTGGACGTCGTGCGCGGTCTGTCGTTTCGTTCGCCATGCCACAAGCAGGTGGGGCCCTGCCCCTACTACACTTTCGCAATAAAAAACGGATCAAGCTTGCCAGCTCGGAGCGGGCGTGGATCTTTTGGAAGAGAGCAGGCCGCGGCTCGCAGTCGAAAGGGCCTAGCCATGGCGGTGCAAGGGTCGCTCATCACATGCGGGGTGCTACGCCGCATGTCTGGCGCTACTCAGCGAGATGCACTGGCGCTGCTCAGCAAGATACGGGATACCACGTGTCAGCTCAACGTTCGCAGCAACAGCGCTGGGATCAGCGCGCGCGGCAAGTGCGAGAAGTTGCGGCAGGCTCTGGCACTGCTCAGCGAGACGTGCGAGGCAAAGCGGGGGCCCGGCGTTATCTACCCTGCAGTGCCGGGCGCAGCGCGTGGTGCGTTGCTCTGGCGGCAGCGCCCAGCGGGGCCTGCCAGGAGAGCCCATCGGGAGGCGGCCCACGCGTGTCCAAGAGGCCCCCAAGTTCGCCGAAGTGGCCTCCCGCCCTGCCAAGGACGGCCTTACGATGCCCCAAGGTGGCGTCCAGACGGCCTCTGAGGGCCCAAGACGGCCTCCAGACGTCTGCAGTACCTCTCCGAAGGCCCCCATCGCGCTTCAAGGGTGCGCCCCGCAGGGGCAACTGTCCCCGTCCAGATTGATATAATTTCGAGCACGCCCGACTTCTCTATTCCTGGCAGCAGCGTCCGCGAAGGCCCAACAGCTCCCAAGATCGCTCCAAGCCAGGCCAAGAGGCCTCCGAAGAGGACCCCCGCGCTGCCCCAGAGAGCCGAAAGACGGCCCAAGATCAGGAGGGGAAAAAACACACACAGACACAATTAATCGTCCACTCCCAGGAATATATGGGAAAATATTGGAACTGGGGGGGAAGACAAAAACCCAGAAGATATAGGAAAATATGGGGAATCCTTCTATTTGTGTGTGTATCTATTTGTGTGTCCCAGGGCCCCTTCCCAAGATGACCCCAGAGCCCCAAGACGGCCCAGCAGGCGCCTAAGACGACCCCATAGGGCCCAGAGGTGGTCCACGCAGCCCAAAAAAATGGAGGCGGAGGAGGGCCAGGTCGAGCCGTGGCACCCGGCGTCGCCAGTGCTATAGGCCGGAGGCGGTCCGGGAAGGTGGGGCCCGAAGCGTTCCAAGGGACTGCGCACGGGGGGGATCGGCGCTCGCGAGAAGGACAAGGTTGGGCACTAGGCTCTAGCGCTGTCCTGCAAGAGGCAGGGCCCGAAGCTGGAACCACGCGTCCTCAGCGGCATATATATATATATATATATATATATATATATATATGTGGTCTCTTCTGCGAGGATTCATGTCGTGGCAGCGCGCCCTAGCGCAATCCTGCGACAAGCGGGGGCGTAAGCTTGGCCAGAGTCGTCATCATCATCATCATCACCATCATCATCATCATCATCATCATCATCATCATCATTCATCATCATTACCATTATCATCATCACAATCATTATGATCACCACCACCATCATCATCATCAATGTCATCATGATCATCATCACCATCATACTCATCATCATCATCACCATCATCATTATCATCACCCTTCTCACCATCACCATCATCATCACCCTCATCATCATCCTCATCCTCATCGTCATCCTCAGCATCAGCACCATCGCCATCAGCACCATCATCATCATCATCATCATCATCACCAGCCTCATCATTCTCATCATCAGCATCATCAGCATCATTCCCATCAACATCATCATCAAGTTCATCATCCGCATCATCCTCACCATCGTCATCCTCATTATCATGATCCTCATCACCATCATCATCACCACTACCCTAATCATCGCCACCATCATTATCGTCGTCGTCGTTGTCGTCCGCATCATCAGCATCATCAGCTTCATCATCATCATCGTCATCATCATCAGCAGTATCTTCATCATCATCATCCTCGTCATCATTTTCATCATAATCATCACCAGCATCAGCATCAGCATCATCATCAGCAGCATCATCATCGTCATCATCATCCTCATCCTCTACATCCGCACCACAACCATCATCATTATCGTCATTGTCGTCATCACCATCATCCTTATCATCATTATCACCATCATCATCACTATCATCATCCTTGTCAATACGGTTATCATCATCATCATCATCATCACCAGCGTCCTCCTCAGCATCAACATCCTCATCATCCTCATCAACATCATCATCAACATCGTCATCATCCTCATCCTCATCATCATCCTCATCACCACCATTGCCTCCATCGTCATTATCAGCATCCTTATCATCATGCTCATCAGCTCCATCAACATCATTATCAGCAGCATCATCATCATCGTCATCATCATTATCATCATCTTCATCATCATCAGTATCATTATCACCATCAGCATCATCATCATCATCATCATCATCATCATCATCATCACCATCATCATCATCATCATCATCACCGGCATCAGCATCCTCCTCCTCCTCTTCCTCCTCCTCCTCCTCCTCCTCCACCTCCTCCTCCTCCTCTCAGCATCATCATCATCATAATCCTCATGCTCATCCTCCTCCTCCTCCTCGTCCTCCTCCTCCTCCTCACTCTCCTCCTCCTCCTCCTCCTCCTCCTCCTCCTCATCATCATCATCATCATCATCATCATCATCATCATCGCCAGGGACGGCGCGTGCGAGAAGGGCATGCAGTGCCAGTGCTCTCTGACGCTATCCTGCAAGCTTCAGGGTCCGACGTTTGCATTGAATGTCATCGGCTGCGTCGCTGGGGCCGGCGCTTGCGAGAAGGGAAGGGTGTGACAGCACGCTCGGAAGTCATTAGCTGCAGCGCCTAGGCCAGTGGTTGCGGGAAGTGTGCGCGGGCCAGCGGCGGCAGAGCCTAATGCGGGCCTTGGGCGCGAGTGGCGATCAGCGGCGCAAGCTTCCCTAGCTGCCAGGCTTGCCGCGGGACTGGGACTGGGAGGTGGCTGGGGCATGGGGGCGGATTTTTGCTTATCCCATAGTCGTTGGGCGATCGACAGTCTTGGTCTGCCTCGTTTTGTCTGTTTGATTAAGAACACTGGACCACACGCCGCGGAGCACCACTCCAGCGCTTAGACAAAAAGACCGACGCCATCGTGGGCAACACCAGGCAGGTCAACAACGAGATCGGGACGGAAAACTTTGAGTCGGCCGTCGGGATGAAAAAAGCGTCGTGGGCGGGGCGCCTCGCATCTACCTGAGGCGTCTCCGCGGCGTCCTGGCGATGGAGGCCTGGCTGCCAAACCACTACACTGAAGCACCTTCCCGGCCGCGCGGGGTGGGGGGCGCTGGGCGTGAGGTGGGCTGGGCTCTGCCCGGGCGCTTCGCTGGCTGGCTCGCTGTGCCTTTCCTGGCCTGTCTTGCTTGCCCTGCTCGTCTTGGCTCGGCGCCCCTCCTGAGCTCCGCGCGAATTGTCGGCAATTTCCCCGCAGCTCTCATTTTCGGGCCGGTTTGCGGGGACGTCCTACGGTGGCGCCCCTCCTTATGCAGGGCGCCAAAGCGTGCGCACCCACCAACACTCAAAGCCAGCGCCTCCCTCCGCACGGCAGTGCAGATGGGCCCCACAGCGGCCTGATCTCCACCGACGGATTCTTGTTTCAGGCCGTGGGCTTGCTCGTCTGCGCCAGGGGGGGGGGCATCCACTCACCCCTTGTTAGCTTGCGGCGCCTTCCGGTTTGCACAGAAGGTTTGTGTGGCGGGGCGCGTGCAGCCCGGGAGCCTGGATGACCCTGCCATCCAATTAGTTGCGATGTCGCCCTCCCTCCCTCTTTCCGCTCCGCGTCCTCTTCCGTGTCGTTGTGTCTCCTTGCACTTGTGTCTCGTGCTTCGCCCCCCTCCTCTCCCCCCGCTTGTCTTTCCGCTTCCATCCTTCCGTCTGTCGGCTCAGTCTGTCCTTCTTCCTGTCTCCTCCCCTTATTCCTCCTCTCCCTTCCCCGGCGTTTCCTTGTCGGCCGGCCACTCGGTCCGCTTGCGAGACGCGCGGGCCTGTGCTGCCGTGCCGGCGGCTGACCAGGCGTCACCTCCGAGGGCGGGGGGCAGAAACAATAACATAAGAAAACATTGCCAGGGCGAGTAAACGCCGGCGGTTGGCCACGACCGTGTCAAGCAGAGCAGCGAACACCAATTCCCTGAGCGCACCACGTACGTGAACCAGGTACCTCACGCCGTCCAGCATGGCGGAGTTAAGTTTCACGGGCACATTGGAAACCCATGCCAAGAAACACCCTGCTTGCCTCCACGGTGCCCTGGGTGCCTTGGTGTTCGTTTGTTTTTAAGACAAGCGCGAGGTTCCCGCGCCACAATTCAATGGATGTCCTGGGGTCTCAGGGTTGGGTTTCTTGTTGGCGGTTTCTTTTGGATTGGCTCCCGCTGTACTGCCATGGTGTCCAGTAGCCTGTCGGGTAGGACCCGTCGCTCAGCACCGCAACCGGCGCTGGTGACAAGTGCGCCGAAAAGTAACAGCTCGACCCTGGCCCTCGAGCGGGACAAAAACGGCTAGGGGTGTCAGGTCGCTGGGCTGTGCGACTGGCCCTCGCGTCGTGCACCACGCTATGGCGCTGCGCGACAGGTTCGGGCGGTGAGCAACGCGTCGCTGACCACCAGGGTGGTTGCCAGCAGCGCACCGCGCGACTGGCAACATCAGCGCCCCAATGTGCACCAACGAGACGGGCATTGCCTCGAGTACCGCGCTCCTGAACCACAGGACGGTGAGCACGTCGGAGGGAGGCAGCTCGACCTCGACACGCGTGGGTCGAGAAACAAATAATTGTTGAGCCCCCTGCCCCCCCACAAGAAATCCCAGGCTCCTCGGCTCACTCTTGCCCCAGGCCGCCGTGCCGGCCAAGCTGCCCGACGTTCACGGGCGGAACACGTATTTTCTCGAGTTCCCGTGTCGCTAGATACCACGAGGGATACCAGCGGCACCACGGCAGAAAACAGAAGCACAGGCGGGGACACCGGC
>CAUYUJ010019706.1:21846-24346 GCA_963575745.1 Prorocentrum cordatum
GTGCGTGCGTGCGCGCGTGCGTGCGTGCGTGCGTGCGTGCGTGCGTGCGTGCGTGCGTGCGTGTGTGTGTGTGTGTGTGTGTGTGTGTGTGTGTGTGTGTGTGTGTGTGTGTGTGCGCGTGTGTGGTTTGACCCTTGTGTTTTTTTTAGCAGGGTGTTGGAGAGCATGAGGTGTGAGAGCTTTGCCCACGAGTGGGACAAGTGCTGTCTCGAGCGCCACGCTGCTGTCCACCACGCAGGCACAAGTGCACCAGGGGGGCCTTGCTGCGCAGCGCGACTCCGAGCAGCAGCGTGAACTTGACGACCAGAAATTGCACTTCGCACACACCCAACAAGAAAACCAGTGTAGGGGGTTGCATAAGCAAGCGGGGTAATTTTTCCACGATCTGCGCTGCAGTGGCCCACTGGACGCGCATGCCAAAGTGAGCTCCTTGCCGGAGGCTCCTTCTAGCCTCGGCGATCTGCGCCGCTTAGGGGTCCTCCCGCCATATTGTTTTGTAAGCCGTGCCTCCCGCCTTCTGGGGGTGGCTTCCAGGGCGCTGGTAGCGTCGGGCCTGGACAGACCTGCTGTCGGAAGTGTTGCGCCCTCCCGCCCCCGATCCCTCTCCCAATCCCACCCCCTCCTCTCCCCCCTTCTCCCCCCCCCGCCCTCTAACCCCGTCCGTGCTTAGATAGGGCCCGAAGGATAGACGACGCGGGCGCCAGCCGGGCAGACATTTTTTTCGCAAAGGTCGCAGGGCAGGTCGCTGCTCAGCACGTTGAGGCCCGACGACCAGCGACCACGCTGGGACCAGCAAGCGACGGAATGACGAGCAGTAGGGTTGTGCAGCAAACTTCGAGCGTTTCTTTTGTTGCGGTCGTTGTTTTGCCTTTCAATGCTTGTCTGTGTTCTCACGTTCTCGTCCCAGTCCTGTGACGGCAAGGCAGCCCCTGCTGCGAGCGATGGTGTCTCCTCTAGGCCCCGGTGTCCCCTCCAGGCTCTGGTGTCGGCCCCCCAGGCCGTTGCGCACACCCCCCTCCCCTGAGGCTCTGGTGCCCCCCCAGGTCCCGACCGCCGTCGTGGTGGTGTGCACGGCGTGGTGCTCCTTGTGGTGCTGCTACTTGCAGCCGTTGTGGTAATAGTGGTGGTGGTGGTGGTGGTGGTGGTGGTGGTGGTGGTGGTGCTGCTGCTGCTGCTGTAGGCCTCAGACGTGGTGGTGGTGCTGGTGCTGGTGCTGGTCAAAGTCGTAGTTCTCACTGTGGTGCTGCTGCCAGTCGCCGTCTTGGTGGTGGGTGTTGTGCTCATTATGTTGCTTCTTCTGGCCGCCGTTGTGGTGGTGGTGGTGGTGCTGCTCCTGCTGGTGCTGGTCGCACTCGTGGCTCTCCCGCTGCTGCTGGTCGCAGTCATGGTGCTCATTGTGGTGTTGCTGTCCTCCGCCGTCGTGGTGGATGTGCTGATTGGCGCAGTCGCCGTGCTGGTGTTAGTGATGTTCTTGGTCGCTTTTTGTGGTGCTCCTTGTGGTGCTGCTGTCGGCGGCCGTCGCTGTGCGGTCCGCCGTTGTGGTGCTCATCGTGGTGCTGCTCTCGGCCACCGTCGTGTTGGTGGTACTGCTGGTCGCACTTGTGGTAGTGTTGCTTGCTGTTGTGATGCTCGTTCTGGTGTTGGTGCGGGCCGCGGTCGTGGTGGTGGTGCCGCTGCTTGCTGTCGTGGTCTTGATCTTGCTTGTCGCAGTTGTGTTCGCTGTGGTGCTGCTGCTTTTCGCCGTCGTGGTGGTAGTGCTGCTGCTTGCAGGCGCGGTGGTGGCAGCGCTGCTAGTCGCAGTCGTGGTGCTCATTGTGGTGCTGCTGCCAGCCGCTGTCGTGGAGGTGTTGCTTGTCGAAGTAGTGGTGGTGAGGCTGCTGGTCGCAGTCGTGGTGCTCATTGTGGTGGTGCTGCTGGCCGCTGTCGTGGTGGTGCTTGTCGCAGCATTTTTTTTTGTTTTTGTTGTTTGCTTTCTTTTTTAGTTTTCTTTCTTTTCCTTTTTGTTGCTGCAGTGTCGCAGTCGTGGTGCTCAGTGTGGTGTTGTTGCAGGCCGCCGTGGTGGTGGTGCTGCTGGTCACAGTCGTGGTGATGGTGCTTCTGGTCGCAGTCGTGTTTCTCGTTGTGCTTCTGCTGCGGGCCGACAACGTGGTGGTGCTGCTGCTGGTCGCGGTTGTGGTGCTCTGCCCGGTGTTGTTGCCAGCCGCCGTGGTGGTGACGCTGCTTGCCGCAGTCGTGGTGGTGGTGGTGGTGGTGATGTTGCTGGTCGTCGCGGTCGAGATGGTAATTCTGCAAGTCGTAGTCGTGGTGCTCGCTGAGGTGCTGCTGCTTGCCGCCCCCGCGTGTGTGCTGCTGTTGGTTGTCGTCGTGGTGTGGCGCTGCCAGTTGCAATCATGGTGCTCGTTCTGGTGCTGCTGCCAGCAGCCGTCGTCGTGGCGGCGCTGCTTGTCGCAGTCGTGGTTGTGATAGTGGTGATGGTGCTTCTGCTGCTGCGGCTGCTGCT
>CAUYUJ010019706.1:29346-34346 GCA_963575745.1 Prorocentrum cordatum
GCTCGAGATCGCGTCCGAGATATGCCGTGGCGCATGCGCCGTGGTACGTTCAGGGGGTTATTGAAATCGTGGTGCGCCATCCCGGGGGGAATTATCCATGCGCCGGCCTGTGGCCCACGTCGTATTGCACGGCGGCGCTGGCCTGCCGGCCACGCAGGTCGAACCAGTGTGCCCGTTGGACAAAGTTCTGGTGGTCGATTCGAGGTGGCCATCCCTTCTTCGTCCTTCTCTTTCCCCTTCCTCCTTCTTCTCCTTCCACTCCTTTATCTCCATCCTCTTTCCTGATGAATAACTCTTCCCCGTCGCGCCCCGAGACGGGTCTGTAGGGCGGGCCGGGCGTTTCGCCTGAGACCTCTTCGCTGTATAGTCCTGAAGCGAAGAATCTGCATCTGTTTCGTGGGTGGAGGACGGGTGGTTTTCAACGTGTGGATCTCGCCTTCGCGCATTTTTTATGGAAAAAAGTCGCGTCAGCTTTCGCAGATGAGGGGTCGGCGTTTTCAAGATGTGGCTCTCGCCTTAGCGCCGCGCACATTCGTTTCAAGAGTTTGCAAGACCTTCACGGATGGAGGGCGGCTCGTTTTCAAAGTGTGGCATTCGCCTGAGCGCCACGCGCATGCGGTTCAAAATCTTCAAGAGCTTCACGGATGGAGGGCGGCTCGTTTTCAATATGTGGCTGTCGCCACTGCGCCGCGCACATTCTTGTCAATACTTTGCAAGCGTTTCACGGATGGAGGTCGGTTTGGTTTCAAATGTGGCTCTCGTTGGAGCGCCACGCGCATTCGTCTTATCAGCTTACAACAGTTTCGAGGTTTCTCATGGCTGACGTCCCTGAAATTGCGTTCTGGCAAGATTTAGGGTTGCCAGGGCGCGACAGGGCGCGACAGTCTCGTTGATTTGCAGTGTTGTCACAGGAACCGTGTCCTGGCACGATTCAGGATCATCAGGACGCAACGGTAACTTTGATTCGCGGCGTCGAAGTTTCAGGATGTGTGCTTTGACATGGTTGAAGATTTTCAGAATGTTCTCATCTCGAACGGGCCCCCCCCGCAGTGCTTGTGGCGAGGTAGCTTGGAAGGAGAGCTCATTACAACATCGTTGATGGTCTTGGGTTTGCACTGGTCCTCCTGTTTGTCAAGGTGGTTCTCGCTTGAGCGCCGAGCGCATTCGTTGTACAGATTGCAGGCGTCTCGTGGAGGAGAAAAGGCGGTTTGTTTTACACCCGTGGTCCTCGCCGGGGCGCCGCTCGCCTTCGTTGCAACACTTTGCAAGAAGCAGTCCACGGAGGGAGGGCGGCTCGTTTCAGGAGGGAAACAAACACACAGACGCAATTGATCGTCGATTCCCTAGAAAATATGGAAACATATGGGAAGTGGGTGGAAAACAAAAACCCAAAAACTATGGGAAACTATGGGGAATCTTTTTATTTGTGTGTATTTATTTGTGTGTCCTGGGGCCTCTTCATCGTTTTCATTTCAGTGTGGCTCTCGCCTGAGCGCCGCGCGCATTCGCCTTATTAGTTCACAACAGTTCCACAGGTTCTCATCGCTGACGCCCCCGAAATTGTTCCCTGGCAAGATTTAGGGTTGCCAGGGCGCGACATGACGCGACGGTCACGTTGATTTCTGGTGTGGCCGTCGCAGGAGGGTGTTCAGGCACGACTCAGGATCGTCAGGACGCAGCAGCAAGGTTGATTCGCGGCGTTGAAGTTCCAGGAACGGTTCCTTTGGATGGTTGAAGGCTTGCAACTGGTTCTCTTCCAGCGGGGCGCTCCGCGCTGTGAGCATAATTCCTTGTAGAGACCTATGACGAGGGAGCTTGGACAGAGGATTGATTGCAACATCGTTGATGGGTCTTTGGTTTGCACTGGTCCTTCCCCTCCTCCTCCTCCTCCTCCTCCTCCTCCTCCTCCTCCTCCTCCTCCTCCTCCTCCTCCTCTTCCTCCACTCATTTTCCCTGTCGCACCCGCAGGAGTGCCGGTAGGGCGGGCGGGGCGTTTCGCCCGACTCTTGTCGGGAAACGGGGGGGGGAAAAATGAGGTACAACAGCTTCAAGCTTGGAGGGCTGCTCGTTTTCAAAATGTGGCTCTCGTTTCAGCACCGCACACATTCTCTTTTTGAGTCTGCAGGCGCTTCACGGACGGAGGGCGGTTCGTTTTCAAGCTGTGGCTTTCGCTTTGGCGCCGCGTATATTCGTTTCAACGCTCGCAGCAACTTTCAGGGATGAGGGCGGTTCGTCTTCAAAATGTGGCTGTCGCCTGAGCGCCGCGCACATGTGCTCCGACAGTTTACAGCAGTTTCGCGCGTGCGTACGGTTGAAGTCGCAGGAATGTTGTCCTGGCACAGTCGGTCACGTTGATTAGTCTCCACGGCCAATGCTGGAGATGGTACCCGCACAGAGGACCCACACGAGCAGCAAGCAGATTTGCTGGAGCAAAGCAGAGGGGCTATGCCAAGGGTGCGAGCGAACGATGCTACAGGTAAGTTGAAATATCAAATCTGTTCAACAAGGGTGGGGGAGGGAGGAGAGAGGAGCCAAGAAAGGAGGAGGTGAGGAGAGGAGGGGAGGATGAGCTGCGCCAACACAATGGGGCAGCAACTCGAGCCCACTGGTGGCCAATCGCGGCTTTCAGGGGAAGACGGGGCGAAGCGCCCGGCAAGTATACTTGCCGTGGCGCCGGCGCCACCCGCGCGGAAACGACGGGCCCGCAGGCAGATGGATTGCGCAATGAGGAAAACTACGCTCCTTCTGCGCAGCGCCACCTGGGATAGACAAGAAACATCGTGCAAGACCCTATGCAAACTGCCACTCCGCAGAAATACCAACGACGACCTCCGTGGAGGAGGGCGGGGGAATAGAGGCGGAGGACGGAGGAGGGAGGAGGAGGGAGGATGAGGAGACACGCCCTCGATGAGCATCTCGGCTGCTACCTGGGCTCCTGGCCGGCCCGAACAAACTCACGACGACTGACGGCCGAAAGTCTGTTCAACAGGGCTCCACCACGCAGGACGAACGGTGCGGCACCAATCCGACTGGACTGCAGCGCTGACGGCGAACGCCTGCCAGAGAGGCGAGGGGCCAGGGGTGGACAGGAGACCCGAGGGCACGGACGAGTTTTAGTTTACAACTGCCCGCTGGCTTCTCGCCTCTTCCTCCCGCTCCTTCTCCTCTGCCCTCTCCCCACTCGCATTGGGCACATGTGAGAGTTCCGCCGTCATCACCGGTAAGGGGTACGCACGCGCGAGTTCTCTGACATCTAGTGGCGCAGTATGGTCTGTGGAAGTTATCCGGTCGGCGCATGTGTGGGTGGGCATCGGAGTCTGCAGTCAAACTCAGTCTTTTTGGGAATGGTGGTTCCACCATGCGCGATTTGCTGCTGGCCGCAGAGTGGAAGTTTTTATGACAGGAGCTCGGGACTGCAACGCGAGGAGTCAATTGGTGGATTGGTCATCGGCTGTCCGCGTCCCTCTCCCATCCCCCCTTTTTCCCCTCTCCAAAACTTGGGCTGGGAAAAAAAGTGTGTCACATTGATTCGTAATGTTGAAATCGTAGGAACGGGGTTCTTGTGCACCTTGGATTGGCAGAACGCATCGCTCATGTTGATCCGCGGTGTTCAAGTCCAAGGAATTGCGTTTTTGCATGATTGATGATTGAGGACTCTCAAACGGCTGTCCTCCCATGGGGCACTTCCCGCAACGAAAATCGAATTCTTGTGGGGACCTAATGCAGAGAGAACTCGGAAGGGGGTCTGATGCAACGCCGTTGACGCCGCCAGGCCGACCTGTGCAGCGGGCGACGCACCAGTCTGCGCCAGTCGACCCAGAGCGGCACGCAACTCCGCAACTCCTTGGAGCGGGGCTGGGGGGCCCCCGCGAGGCCGCGCGGGAGCAGGACGGGGGCGAGAACGGCAACAGTGCTGGGCCGCCTGCGCGGCGGGGCCCCCGACCCACTGCAGAGCGGGTCCGGGGCGTGCCGGGCCGCCCGGGCGACCGGCAGCGGGTCCGGCAGCCGAGCCGCCAGCTGGAGGAGCGAGGCTCCCGAGAGACGCGGCGCACGGCGGCGAGAGCGGCCGTGGGCAGCAGAGGCAGCCTCGCAGCAGCGCCACGAGTGAAGGCCACATCTGGCGCCAGGGGCTTCTCGACCTCAATCGCGACGCGGCGCGGCCTGGGAGGAGAGCCCTTGAGGGCCGCAGTGAGTGGCTTCCCCGCAGCAGATATGACCGACAGGCTGTGCGATCCTCGCCTTGCTTCATCGTCTTGCTCTCGGCGTTGCTCTGCGCGCTTCCCTCTCCCGCGGGCCGCAGGGATCCTTTGGCACGCCTTCCCATTTTTTGCGCCACCCCTGGAGAGGCCGACCACTCCCGGCCAGGTGCCCATCGGGCGCGGGGCCCTTCGGCCTGGCTGGCCCCCCTCGACCTGCCAGCGACCCACGCCCTCGGGCGGCCCACCAAGGAAGAAGGAAGGGGCATGCTGGAGGAAGTGTGAAGGGGCAAAGAGGAAGGGAAAGGACGAGGAGGAGAAAGAGGAGAAGGGAGGGGTGGGAGGAGGGAGAATGGAGGAGGGAGAGGAGGAGGCGAGGGAGGAGGAGGAGGAGGCGGAGGAGGAGGAGGAGGAGGAGGGAGGAGGAGGAGGAGGAGGAGGAGGAGGAGGAGGAGGAGGAGGAGGAGAGGAGGAGGAGGAGGAGGAGGAGGAGGAGGAGGAGGCGCGCGGCGCCAGGACACGTGCCCTTGTGCGGGAGCGCCCGGCACTCCGCCATCGTCGCCGCCGCGCGCAGGCGGTGGAGCCTGGGGCAGTGGGCCCCTCGCGCGGGGGGGCCCTCCTCGCCGCGGCCCGCCCCCCGCGGCCGCCCACTCTGTGCAGCCTCGCGGCCGCGCGTCCCCCGAGCACCGCCCTCGCGGGGGGCAGCGCCCGCCTGCGCAAGCCGAAAGGGTCGCCCCCTGGCGGCCGCGGCGCAGGTGCGGCTTTCAGTTCCAGGAGCCCTCTGCCGCCAGCCGCCTCGCAGCT
>CAUYUJ010019706.1:49346-61846 GCA_963575745.1 Prorocentrum cordatum
AGCTCTTGCACGCCAGCGCCTCGCAGCAGACATGGCGGGCACGGCCTGCTGCTGCTCGTGCCCTCGTGCGGCGAGCGTCGGAGCGGCGAACGGGCAGACTGGCGATGACGATGAGGATGACGCTGACGATGACGATGCCGATGATGATGATGATGATGATGATGATGATGATGATGATGATGATGATGCTGATGCTGATGGTGATGATGATGACGATGATCATGATGCTGCTGATGATGATGCTGATGCTGATGATGATGCTGATGCAATTGATAATGATAATGATGATGATGATGATGATGCTGATGCTGATGCTGATGATGATGATGATGCCGATGCTACTCATGTTTATGATGATGCTGCCTATTATCATCATCATCATCATCATCATTATTATTATTATTCTTATTCCTATTATTATATCATTATTATCATTAGTATTATCCTTATTATTATAATTATTATTGTTACGATTACGATCATCATTCTTATTATTCTTATGATTATGATTCCCTACCTAGGCTCTGCCTAGACGGGTTCTTACCGTGTATGCTTAAAGGGCCGGGCAGTGGTCCTCGCCCCGGGCGGTCCCCCCAGAATCCGCCCCGCGGTTCCCCCAGTTACGTCCCCTTAGCTTGGCGTTGCTTATCTCATCTTAGCTTAGCCTAGCTTAACTTAGCTTAGCTTAGCTTAGCTTAGCCTAACCTAGCTTAGCTTAGCTTAGGTTAGTGTAGCTTAGCTTAGCTTAGCCTAGCCTAGCTCAGCTTAGCTTAGCTCAGCTTAGCTTAGCTTAGCGCAGTATTCGCATAGCATAGCATAGCAAGGCATAGCATCTCATATCATAGCATAGCATGGCGCAGCATAGCATAGCGCAGCATAGCATAGCGCAGCATAGCATAGCATAGCATATCATAGCATAGCACAGCATAGCATAGCATAGCATAGCATAGCGCAGCATAGCATAGCATATCATAACATAACATAGCTTAGCATAGCACAGCGCAGCATTGCATAGCATAGCATATCATAGCATATCATAATGTATCATAGCATAGCGCAGCACAGCATAGCACAGCATAGCATAGCCTAGCATAGCATAGCATAGCATAACGCAGCACATCATAGCTTAGCATATCATAGCATAGCGCAGCATAGCATAGCATAGCATAGCATAGCATCGCATATCATAGCATTGCATAACGCAGCATAGCATATCATAGCATAGCCCAGCATAGCATAGCATAGCGCAGCGTAGCAACTGCGACGATGAAGAGAAGGAGGAGGACGGCGTTTACCGTTACTACTAATATTGCTCTCCTCGGGGCTCCAACTCCTAGGTATGGTCGTTCTGGGATCATTCTGATTCGTATTATCGTTATGATGATGCTGATGATGATGGTGATGATGATGATGATGATGATGATGATGATGATGATGATGATGATCATGATGATGCTGATGATGCTGATGATGACGGTGATGATGACGACGAGATTGCTGATTATGTTGAGGCTGAAGCTGCTGATGATGCTGCTGATGATGATGCTGATCAAGATGATGGTGCTGACGATGCTGATGATCATGATTACGATGGTGACGATGACGATGAAGTCTACCATGGCGATGACTATTGTCATCGGCATCGTCATCGTCATCGACTTCGTCATCATCTTTATAAAAGGCCTGCCTGAGCGCAGGCCGCGCGGCGGCCTGCCTGGCGACGCCAGCCCAGCGCTGCCGCGAAGTGTTTGCCTTCTCGTGCTCCTCTGCCTGGACATGGGCCTCCAGCCTCGATTCGAGGCTGGCGGTGGGGGTGCGCCCGAGGGCTCGGGTCCAATCCTGCCAGGTCCAGCTTACGACCCGATCCGGTCCAGTCCAGCGGAATATGAGGCCCAAGCGGGCTTATTCCGCTGTAGTGGCCCGTCGATGGGGCCCAGCAGCCACTCAGTCGTTCCCGCGAAGGCCTCCCAGGAGTTGGCGCGGGCCGACTCCTGGGAGGCCTTCCGTCGTGGGGTGTGCCGAGAAGGCGCAGGCCGTCGGCAGAGGAAGCGCTCACCAGGGGCGCTGGCGGGACCTGGGCGCCCCGCCAGGGCCTCGCGGCCTCGCCCTGCGCCCCCACGGCTGGCCTCGACTCCCACGCCGGGCGTCCTCCCGCATCGCTCGGCAGGGCCGCCCCGGGCCACCCGACCTGGCCGACCCTCGAGGCCCTCGAGGCCCGCGACCCTCGAGGCCCTCGAGGCCCTCGGGGCCCTCGGGGGCCTCGAGGGCCGGGACCCCCCAAGGCGGGCGGCGGGGGCCCGCGCCCCAGGCCCTCGCGGAGCTCCAGCGCGCCGGCGCCTCCGGGCCCGTGCAGGTGGTGGACGCGGGCGACGGGCTCGGGCTCGGCGTCACGCGCGCCGTCGAGGAGCGCACGCCGCCGGGGGGGGGGGGGCGTTCGAACCGGTAGTGGCCCCCCCCGGTTTTCGAGGGGGGGGGGGGGGAGGGGTTAGGGGAGGGGGGGGTTGCGGAGGGAGGGGAGGGGGAGGGGTCGGTCCAGCAGGGGGGGGGATTTTCGAAGGGGGCGGGGGGGGCCTTGAGTGCCGTCTGTCTGTCTGTCTGCTGCGCCCGGGGGGGGGGCGGGCGGAAGCGGTGCCCCAGAGTCACGGTGGTGGGGTTCAAGTCGAGCACGTCCCTCTACAGGGGGGATCTTCAAAAACAGTCGAACAAATCGTATGGGGACTATTTTTTAAGCATTTTTTGACCATTTGGGGGTATTTTTTGAATATTTTATATTTTTCGTCGAAATCCCCCTGTAGGGGGGCACGCCCGACTTAATGACATAAAACAAATTCGGAGGTCCGTGCGGATTTATTTCCCGGATCCGTGCTGGACCCCCTTGGCGGCGACTCCGGCGCCGCCCCTGGCGCGCTCCGCGCGCTAGGGAGGGGGGTCCAGCGCGGAGCCGAGAAATCCGCGCGGACCTCTGAGTTTTTATGTCTGTGTCATGGTTCGTTCGCCTAAGCAATGCCCTGGAGTCACGGTGGTGAGAGTCGGGGGGAGGCTTTTGCCTCACCCTGGGCCCCTCAGGTGGGGTCAGAGCAGGTGGGGTCGGAGGATTGCACCGTATCAGCGATGCGTCTCGACGTGGAGGCCCCTTCTTCTCCACGCCGACGTGGCCAATGCATCGCCGTTGCGTCGGCGATGCGGTGCGATCCTCCGGCGTCATCTACTCGGATCCCGTTTGGGAGGCCTCTACTCGCGCAGCCCTCACCGAGGAAAGATGATCCCGGTCTCGGTGATGATGGTTTTATTCGTGCTGCTTAGGTGGCCGAGAGGTTACCACCAGCACCGAAATCCAGGACCATTTTCTCCTGGTGGAGGCAATCCCCTGTGTTGGTGTTAGTGCCAACTTCCAGGCCCCCAGCTGGAGTCACTGTGACGAGTGATGATTGGGGGAGGCTTCCCTCACGCAGCCAGGCAGTGCAGCACAGGAGCGACAGGTCCCTTGGAGTGCGGCTGGAACTTGAGCGATTTGGTACGGACATCGCGTGTGAAGGTGAGTGCTCAGTAAAACAATGTCACACGTAATATCATACGGATCTTTCCGAGTGACTGGAGTTCATAGGCGGGTATTGGTCTCGTTAGTCATCTTTAAATCGTCGTTTTGCATTGAGCCTTCAGAAGCATTTGAAAATCGCGACGTCACTAGACACAGCTACATTTTGCTTCAACGCCTCTGCTCGATGTTTTCAGCATCACAGTGATTTCCCTTGTACCTGCATGTAACATGTAGAATGTTTCGAAGCACTAACATCGTTTCCAGCATAGCTATCACATTTTTGTATAATATATAAGTTCCTCATGATTCCACTGGCGTTTCACAACATGCCATCTAATCGCAAGTTGTGGCACCCCCATAGGTGCCGAGACCTTCGCAAGATATGCCACACTCCGATGGGCTCTTGTGCAACCAAGGATACCAATATGGTGACATTCTTGCGATTGAGGTGCCAACTTAGCCTGGGGGGAAGGAGCCAGGTGGGTATAAAAAAGACTTCCTCGTCCGTCCCCCATCTTTTCGGCTCCACCCCCATGCTCTCTGCTGCTCGCAGCTTCGCGCTGCTTTCTCTGAATCTTGCCAGCTGATTCTGAGAGCCCAGTGGCGTCACTCCTGAATCTCCCGCGAGGGAGACCGTCGGAAGGAGCATTTCCCCACTGCACGTGCTAAAATCTCATAGCACTTTTTGTATACATCTCAGCTTGCACACGCCATCTGTTTAGTTTATGTATGTATGGAAGTATGCATGGACGCATGCATGCATGCATGCATGTATGACTACCTGTTGTGTTATGTGATGTATGTATGCATGCATGTATGTATGTATGCACGCATATAATCATGTTTGCATGTGTAGATGCATGCATATACGTGCGTGCATCTATGTATGTACGTACGTACGTACGTATGTATGTATTTATGTATGTATGTATGTATGTATGTATGTATGTATGCGTGTCTGTGTGTGTATGCCTCTCTCTATATATCCATGTGTGTGTTTGTGTGCTTGTGTGCGTGTGTATGTGTGTATGCGTATATGTGCGTATGTATGTACGTACGTACGTATGTATGTATGTATGTCTGTATGTATGTAGCTAAACAGGTATGTAGTTATGTAGGTGTGCGATAGGTAGGTACGTCGGTATGTATACATGTATGTATATATGCATGTGTATGTGTGTATGTATGTATGTCTGTATGGGTGAATGACTAGTTGCATGGATGTATGCGTATGCATGTCTGTATGCATGCATGTATGTATGTATGTATGTCTGTATGCATGTATGCTTGTATGCACGTGTATATGTATGCGTGCATCCACGCAAGTATTTGTGTATTTCCGTATATATGTCTGCATGTGTGTAGGTGTATGTGTATGTATATGGCTACGCGCATGTGCATGCGTATGCGTATGCGTATGCATGTGTATGTATGTGGTGTGTGCATGCGTACATGGTACGCATACAAGCATCTATGCATGTGTGCAGGTGTGCATGTATGCATGTGTGCAAGCGTGCATGTGTGCAGGTATGCATGCACACATGAATACATACATGCATGTATACATACACGCATGTATGTATTCGTGTATGTATGTCTGTATGCATACATGCATGCATGTATGCATGTATACATGTATGCATGTATGCATGTATGCATGCTTGCATGTAGGTATGCATGCATGCATGCATGCATGCATGCATGCATGCATAGGTTCATGTACGCGTGCATGTATGTATGCATGCATGCATGT
The DNA here is from genome assembly GCA_963575745.1 of Prorocentrum cordatum. Taxonomy (NCBI): domain Eukaryota; class Dinophyceae; order Prorocentrales; family Prorocentraceae; genus Prorocentrum; species Prorocentrum cordatum. Next base: position 54,638 of record CAUYUJ010019706.1, read on the forward strand.
ATGTGTATGGTGTGCATAGATTGGCTGGCCTTAAGCCTGGGGCCCGCCACCTCCGTGACATCTAGGCGTATTGTTTGATCTTCCCTGTGGCCTCCAGGAGGCTTCAAGACGGCCCAAGAGGCCTCGCAGACAGCCCACGATACCCCAAAGATGGCCTAAGAGAGGCCCAGAAGAACGCGAAGACGATCACGAGCGCTCCAAGAGCGCTCAAGATGGCCTCAACACGGCCCCAGAGGTCCCCAAGAGAGCTCCCGGCGCGTCCCCAAGAGGCCCTCAGGAGGCCCGAAACATTGATTTCCGTTTTTCGAAAGATTTCACCGTTGTCGCTTTTGACAGCTTCCGACGGCCCAAGACAGCCCAAGACGCATACCAGAGATGCCCAAGAGAGCGCCAAGACGGCCCCAGAGGGCTACCAGACCGCTCAAGAGGGCCCCATGACGGTCCACGAAGCCCCCGATGACAGCCCAATCGGGCCAAAGAGGGGCCTAAGAGGGGGAACCCGAGCTGACATTCCGAGTCCTCCGTCCCAAGATGACCCCCGAGACCGCCAACAGGCCCCAAAAATGGCCCCCAAGACTTTCAGAGGCCCCCGAATGGCGCCAAGAGGCTCCCAGGAGGCTCAAAAGAGAGCCCAAAGAGGCTCTCAAGAGGCTCCGAAGGGGCTTCAACACTGCTTCCATAGATCCTTCAAGAGGCATCCAAAGCGACCCATAAAGGTATCCACTGCGCCCCCCTGCTCCTCCCTCCCTCCCTCCCTCTTCGATACCCCTTATGGTGTTCTTTCCTCTTCTCGGTCTTCTTCCTTGTTCCATTCCACGTGTCTCTCCTTCGCTACTTCCTCCCACGCCTGGCGTCCCACCTACCTAAGTGGAAGGCGACATTCACTTGAAGCATTTTCCGAGACGTACCCAAGCCCTTCTCCACGCGAGGCGAATCTGTGTATGAGCGCTCCCTACACAAGAGCACATCTTTAGAAGCCCGCAATATTGGCGCCCAAGAGGCTGCCTCCCAGAAGCCCACAATATGGGCGCTAGTTGCGCACTTCGCAGCCCCGGCGGGAGCCGCGAGGTCCCAACTGGATCTGCGTTGCCCTCACCTCCGCCGCGCCTCCCAGAAGCCCACAACATTGGCCACAGCTGCGCCCTTCGCAGCCCCCAAGGAAGCCGCGAGGTCCCAACTGGATCTGCGTTGCCCTCACCTCCGGCGTGCCTCCCAGAAGCCCACAACATTGGCGACAGCTGCGCCCTTCGCAGCCCCCGAGGGAGCCGTGAGGTCCCAACTTGCTCTGCGTGGCCCTCACCTCCGCCGCGCCTCCCAGAAGCCCACAACATGAGCCACAGCTGCGCCCTTCGCAGCCTCCGAGGAAGCCGCGAGGTCCCAACTGGATCTGCGTTGCCCTCACCTCCGCCGAACCTCCCAGAAGCCCACAACATTGGCCACAGCTGCGCCCTTCGCAGCCCCTAAGGAAGCCGCGAGGTCCCAACTGGATCTGCGTTGCCCTCACCTCCGGCGTGGCCCCCAGAAGCCCACAACATTGGCGACAGCTGCGCCCTTCGCAGCCCCCGAGGGAGCCGTGAGGTCCCAACTGGATCTGCGTTGCCCTCACTTCCGCCGCGCCTCCCAGAAGCCCACAACATTGGCGACAGCTGCGCCCTTCGCAGCCCCCGAGGAAGAGGCGAGGTCCCAGCTTGCTCTGCGTTGCCCTCACCTCCGCCGCGCCTCCCGTGCGCCCGCGGAAGCTGCGACTCGGGTTGCCCACTTCGCAGCCACCCAGGGAGCCGCGAGGTATCGGCTTGGCCTGCGTGGCCCTCCGCTCCGCTGGGCCTCCCAGGAGCCCACGACGGTGGCGACAGTTTTGCGCACTTCGCAGCCACCCAGGGAGCCGCGAGGTCTCAAATGGGTGCGCGTGGCCGCCGACCCCGTTGGGCCTCCCAGTGGCCTGCGACAGTGGCGACAGTTGCGCACTCCGCAGCCGCCCAGGAAGCAGCGGGGTCTGGAATGGGTGCGCGTGGCCCCCGACCCCGCTGGACCTCCCAGGAACCCACGAAACTGGCGTCAGTTGCGCAGTTTGCAGCCACCAGGGAGCAGCGAGGTCTCAAAAGGGTCCGCGTACAACCTCTCTCGCTTGACCTCCCGGGGGGCAGCGTTGTCTCATATGGGTGCGCGTGGCCCCCGGTTCCGCTGGACCTCCCAGGAGCCTACGATACTTGTGGCCTCTGACCCCGCTGGACCTTCCAGGGACCCACGAAAGTGGCGCAGTTCGCAGTCACCCAGGGAGCCGCGAGGTCTCGGTTGGGTCCGCGTACGACTCAGCCTCGGGGAACACCTGAGGTTTGACAAGGATCTTCCCACGCGTTTATCCTCGCAGGTGGACTCGGGAGCACTTCAGAGAGCCAAGGGCGGTCCATCCACGCCCGAAGAACGTCCTCAAACGGGCCCGGGATGCCCCAGATCAGCTTCCAGACGGCCCCAGGGAGCCTCGGACGGGCCCAGGCCAGCCCCTGAGACGGCCCACGAGACCGACGGCACGACTCGAGAGGCCCCCCCCCCCCCCAGTGCTCCGCAGGCACGCCAGGGCAGCCCAACAGGTTCTCCTATTTCCCCGAGGCGCGCCCGCCCGGCCCCAGGAGGCCTCCCGGAGGTCCACCCCAGCCCCCCAAACCCATCGCCAGGAGGCCCCTGTGGAGAGGCCTGCCCAGGCCCCAACGACCCGTCCTATTCGCCTGTTCCCCCACATGCCCTGCTCTCCCCCGTGTCCTCCTCCCTTCTCCATCCCCTCTCCTCGTGACCCCCTCGTTCTGGCAGTCGCCACCATCATCGTCGTCGTCGTCTTCTTCCTCCTCCTGTTTCCTCCGTCTCCTCCTCCTCCTCACTCCTCCTCCTCCTCCTCCTCCTCCTCCTCTCCTCCTCCTCCTTCTCCTCCTCACTCCTCCTCCTCCTCCTCCTCCTCCTCCTCCTCCTCCTCCTCCTCCTCCTCCTCCTCCTCCCTCCTCCTCACTCCTCCTCCTCCTCCCTCCTCCTCCTCCTCCTACGTTGTCCCCCCCCCTCCGTTGTCCCCCCCCCTCCCCGTCCTCCCCTCTCTCCCCCCGTCCGCAGCCGTCTCAGCATAAGCCACACTGGTCCAAGCCTCGTGGCCTGAACCGTGTGCTTCCCAGGCGTGGCGCGCGACGGCGGCGTGCTTCTGGCCTCATGGAGTGCGAGCTGCCCCCTGCAGCGACGGCGCGAGCGAGCCGGCGCCGCCGCGCTGGCCATGGCCGTGCCTCAGGACGACAGCGCCGCAGCCGTCACGGAGTATGCTCGGGAGCACGCCGAGGGGAGGCTGCGGTGCGGCATGGCGGAGGGCAAGGGCCGCGTGCTGCTGGCCGCCGTGCCCTGGGAGGCGGGCGACGTGGTCCTGACCGAGGAGCCGCTCCACCTCGTCCAGGAGGAGCCCGGCAAGGCGGCGTTCCAGGACCTGGTGGCCTTCTGCGAGGCTTCAGTCGGGCCCGTCCCCCTACAGGAGGAAGTCTGGGGACGATTTTTCGACTTTGATTATGTTGGGTGTATGTTTTGACTATTTTTCATTGCTCCTCCAAAACATCCGCCTGTAGGAGGGCATGCCCGACCTAATGCGAGGCGGAGGAGCTGGACGAGAACCCCGTCTGGTACTGGGCGGCGCTGCGCTCGCTGACGCTGGAGGAGCTGGGCGGCGTGGGGCTGGCTCGCTGGGCGCCGCTGGGGCCGGAGCGGCAGCGGAGGCTGAGGCTGCTGTGCTCGAGCGGGGGCAAAGGTCACGGCTGTGCCGTGGCACGGCGCTTTGCCCCGAGGCTTCCGGACCCGCGCGGCCTCGATGAGCTGGTCCAGGCATGGATCCTCAACGGCTTCAGCTTCTCGGACAGGCCCTTCGGCGTCGCTCTCTTCTTCCTCGCGTCCTTCTGCTCCCACTCCTGCAGGCCGAACGCGTGCTGGCACCTGGACGCGGACGGGCGCTTCGTGCTGAGGGCGAGGCGCAGGATCGAGGCCGGCGAGGAGGTCACTATAGCGTACCTGGACGAGCGGGCACTGCTCGACTGCGCCGAGCTGCGGAGGGCCGGGCTGTTCACCTCCAAGGCGTTCTGGTGCGCTTGCGAGCGCTGCTGCCTGCCGGACGCGTGCCGTGGCTTCTCGTGCCCCGGCTGCGCCGTGGGCCTGGTGCTCGCGCGCCCGGCCGGCCCCGCCCCCGGCGCGCGGGGGCTGAGCCACCAGCCGCTCGTGGGCGCCACCTGCGGGGGCTGCGGCAGGAGCGTCGGGCCCGAGGAGGCGCAGCAGCTGCTCTGCAGGGAGCTCTGCGTGCAGGGGCTCCTGGCGAGGTGGGAGGACGCCCCGCCCACGCAGGAGGACGCGGAGCAGGCGGCGGAGCTCCTCCAGGGGTTCGCCCAGCACTCCCTGGCGGAGAGGGCGTGGCAGCAGCTGGCGTGGCTCCACGGCGAGCGGGGGCGGTGGGGCCCGCAGCTGGAGCTGCTGCTCGCCAGCAGCCGCTTCTGCGCCGCCGCGTACCCGGGCATGAGCGGGGCACACGCGTGGGCGCTGGAGGCCTACGCGGACGGGCTGGCGGCGGCGGCGCAGCGGGGCTCGGGGGGCGCGGGCGGGGCCGGGGACGTGGGGCCCGTCCTGGCGCAGGCCGCCTGCGCGTACGAGCAGGCGCTGGAGGTCCTGTCCGCGATGTTCGGGGGCGGCTTCGGTTACGCGGGCGGCGTGCGCACGAAGCTCGAGTACGTGGGGCGCCTGACGGACCTGGTGGGGGCTTAGCGCCGTCTGCTGAGCCAGGTTGCCTGGAGGGCCTCGCTCGGAGTCTTGGGCTTGCCCCTCTTCGTCTTCATCCCCGCAGGTGGCACGGCTCATGTTTGGTATTCGGGACGAGCTCAGAAAGCACTGGGAGGTCGAACGGGGCGGTCACAGCTTGCCCTCCGCGTGTCTCGACGCATGCAATGTCTGACATGCTCAGGAACAGCGTCGGCGCACTGGAGAATGCGAGTGGCTGCTGCAGCTTTCTGGAAGATTATGGCACTGGCCGTAAGCCATCGGCAGTGGACAGGCTCGCCCTGACGCTGACCACGGCGAGATCTCGCGCACTTCCTTTGAGAAGTTGCGCCAGTATCCGGCGAGGAGAAGCGTCAGAAGTAGCAGGGTAGCTTCGGCGGAGGTGTATGCACAGGATAAGGGGTATGAGGAGAAGCTGGAGCCAGGTTGGCCAGGCCGAGCGCGCCAGATGGCCCCGCCTACTCCCACTCTCCCTCCCGCAACGTACGAGTGAATTGTGTAGGGGAACCAAAAATGACATAGACATAAAAACTCAGAGGTCCCGCGGATTTCTGGGATCGGCGCCGGACCCCCCTCCCTGGCGCGCGGAGCGCGCCAGGGGCGGCGCCGGAGGCGCCGCCAGGGGGCCCCGGCGCCGATCCGAGAAATCCGCGCGGACCTCCGAGTTTTTATGTTTACGTCATTGTCCGTTCTCCTATTATCAAATCGGGCCTGTCCCTCTACAGGTAGAATATTCAAAAATAGTAAAAAAAGAGTCTGGGGATTATTTTTTAAATATGTTTGAACAATTTTTGAACATTTTTTTAGTATTGTAAATTTTCCGTCGAAGCTCCCCCTGTAGGGGACATGCCCGATGTAATCCTATTGTGGCACCGCTAGATGTTCTGGTTGGAGACTCGAGTTTTTTCGGGGGGGAATGCGGGTTCCATGGGCGTCTTTCCATATTCCCCGACCCCCCCCCGCTGGAAACGCAGGGCAAATCGACGCCTCCGCGCGGCACTGCGCACGGAGCCCCGGGCGAGGGGCGACGCGCCGCCCCCCCGCGCCGGCCCCCCCCCCCCCCCCCGAACTGCCGGGGGTGGGCAGGGTCCCCAACCAGTGACACGTCGATTCGTGCATTGGCCGTTTTCGGTGCTCGAGAGGGCGCCGCGGCCGTCATGTTCCAGGCCTGCGCCCGCCAGGTTTGGGCCCCAGGTCGTCTTCACTCAGCCACGTTTTTTGCTCAAAGGGGGCCTGCCCATGCCCCGAACCCGGCGAGCGACGAAGAGGCGCCGCGTCGAGGCAGGCGCGCCACTTCGAGGCGCAGTCTGCGCGCAGCCGAGGCGAGAGCTACACATTCTCACCCGCCCGCGCGTCGACGAGGTCTCGTGGGAATGCTGTGCGCCGCGCCCCGGCAGCGGTGCGATGATCTAGAATCTGAGCGCTGCGCCGGAGGCACCGTGACATTTTTCGGCCCTTCGCGCGGGATGTACGCGCCGATGCACTACGGCCATGCTTTTTCCGAGCATTCTCTTTGGGTGGAGGGCAAAGGGTGAAATACAGATTTTGGAGGTTTGAATCTGCAGAAGGCGAATCACAAGACGGATCGAATTTCGAGGCGCAAGAGCCCAGGTGGATTTCACCCTGAGCCGCTCGGTTTTTGCAACATGGGCGACGTGACCTCCATGATGAGGCGAAAAACATTGACGGCGTATTTTTTTGGCAGGTAGGTCGGACGGGACTCCCCACATTGAGTTGCCATCGGCCGGCTGGGTACTGGAGTGGGAGTAGATACCCATACGGATGGGAGGCAAGCTGGCCAATTCCAGCGAGTCAGAGTGCCCTCCGCTCCCACCCTCTCCCCCATAACGAAAGCGGCCGTGGTGCCTCCTTGGGATGCTAGTCGTCAGCCGAGGGTCTCGAGATGGCGCTGCTTCCCTCGAAGTGTCACTCACGAAGTGCAGTCGGACAAGCCCATGGAGCGCAGCCCTGCACATGCCTCGTGAAGTACTTCGATGGCAGAAGGGGAAGAGAGGGACGAAGCCGGTGACGACGGCGACAACATACCCAGACATGCTCGCGGCGTGAACAACATCGGGACGGGCGATGCTTGGCCGATTTCGGCCTCGGGGGGCCCTCGCCGGGCCTCGGGACCGTCGAAAAGCGACGCAGGATGAAAAACTGGTCCCGGGGAAGGGGTCGGGACTTCCAGGGGCCCGGTATTGAAAAAATCAAGACAATGCATACCGCAGCACCGCTGGCAGGTTCCTGCGGGCTCGCGGGGGCGGAGGAGGTGCTCGTCTGCGGTCGCTTTCCGGAGCCGTCGCGTGGCCATCGCCTGATGGAGAAGCATCGACAGATTACACGCCGGTCGTTGAAAGTAGGCATTGTTGGAATCCCAGATCCCAATCTATTTCAAGCGCCTTCCTACTTCAAGAATCGACACGTTTT
>CAUYUJ010019706.1:66846-109560 GCA_963575745.1 Prorocentrum cordatum
GAACAAATGCTGCGCTGCTGGGCTCTCCTCAGCGGCCGGGCGAGGGGGGGAAACGTGAGGAGGAGAAGGCCCTCTCAGAGGGCGGCGGGACTTCTCAGAGGCCCTCGCGCCTCCCGAGGAGTCTTCTGCGCCTTCGGGGAAGGCCCAGAACAGTTCTCAGAAGGCCGGGGGACTTCCGAGCCTTCGAGATGGCCCGCCACTTCGCACTCGGCCCCCCCCCTGGGCTCGCCACCGAGCTGGATTCGGCCCCGCTGTCGGGCTCTGCTCTCTCAGGTGGCCGCCTTCCGGCGCCGGGGAGCTCGGACCGCGAGAGACGGGGGGCCGAAAGAGGGGCCGTTTGGGGCCCCTGGAACGGGCCCTCTGGGGCCCACGAGGGGGCCTTTCGGGCCCGAACAGGGCACCGTTCTCTCTCCCCATGTACGGTCGACCCGCAGAGGAAGGATGGGCGACCTTCCCAAGGGCCCCTGCATCCTTGCCTCCTCGGCCCGTCCTTGCCCACTTTCGCTGGCCGCGCCCCGCTCGAAAAGCTTCGACGTGGCCTTCCAAGGCCCTTGCCTCCTAATCGCGCATCCTTACTCCAAGTTTCTTTACACGTGTCGGGGGGGGGCGTGACCTTCGCCGACAGCCGCACATCGACCCCCGTCGCGGGCAGCCACCGCGCGCCGCAGGCGCTCCGACCCCCGTGGCGGCGCGACGACGAGGCGAGGTTGACCCTCGTCTGGGGGGTACCCCCCCACGCTTGTTGAGAAACCCAGAGAGTATGATACTTGCCGATTGCACAGACCCCCAATGAACTCGCGCCCCGGAAGCCCAGCTGCGTGAGCTGACCCGCTTGTGACGAACCAGCAACACACACACCCATACCCATAGGGGGGTCGGAGAGGGCTATGGGTGCGTGTTGTCGGATGGGCCCCCCCGCTCGAACGGGAGCGCTCCCCAGGGTCGACCACCCGCACCCATACCCGTAGCCAGTCCTCCTCTCAACGACCCCCCTACAGTCGGGGCCCTGAAGAAGGAACCCTTTTGGTTGGGGAGGGGCTCCGCGTTCCTTAAGTATTTCGCAGCTTGCCTCAGGTTTTCCTCATGTTTCCGATAGGAAATCGAAGGTTAACTTATGGAAAAGAGGGGCCTCGTTCCTTATTTAGGGTTCCTTAGGTCAACGCCCCGACTGTATGGGTATGGGTGTGTGTTGCTCGTTCGTCAGCTTGCCCGCCTCGATCCCCCCCCCTTGTCGCCCGCCTGGCGAGGCGAGGAGCTGCCGGCGCGGCCCGGCGGGGGCCTCCAGCCTGGACTTTTGGGGGGGGGAGATTCGACGCTCGAGGCTCCGAGGTTCGACGTCGTCGTTGGGGTTAGGTCGGGCCTGTCCCTCTACAGGGGGAGTGTTCAAAAATAGTTACAAAATAGTCAGGGACGATTTGTTTTATCATTTTTTGTTCATGTTTTTTTTTGTTGGTTTATATGTTTGTTTTAACTTTTTTGACCATTTGGGGGTATTTTTGGACTATGTTTAATTTTTCTTCCAAAATCTGCCTGTAGGGGGACTGGCCCGACTTCACGTTAGGGATGTTTTCTTTGTGGAGGTTTTCGGAGGTCCTCGTCGCCACGGGTGGACTCAGCTCGCAGAACTGGGCGTCGGACGGACCCCGGGAGGCGTCGTTGGCCGCCAGGGTGGAGGAGAGAGGTTTCGGACGAAGCAGGTCCTGGACGTTTTTCGTTCTTCTAGGTCTCCTGGGGCTCTCCTCGGGCTCCCAGACCGTCAATGATCTACCAACGTTGCCATTGGACTCCGTTGAGTCCCACGTCTGCGGGTCGGGTCAGAGAGGGCGTCTCGCGAGCTTGCCCGCGCGTGCCTGATGGAACGGGCCCTTCCTACCTCCCCTGACTAACTCCCTGGTGCGAACCTCCTTTACTAACCCTCCCCACTGATCAGCTCCCCACCCTACTAACTTATTAACTTCTACGGTGACCCCAGAGTGGACGCGCGCCCAGGGATGCAGTCAGACCGTTCTGGCACCCCCTCTCGCTGACCCGGACGACTCCATTGGGCTTCACAGGACCTCCTTTGGCTCCATTGGACTCTCTACAGGACTCCAATGAACTCTTGTTGACCTCCCTGCGACTGCATTGGACTCCAATGGAGCCCATGGGACTACATCGGTCCGCTGGAGTCCATTGACCTCCATCGGACTCTATTGGGCTCCGCTAGTCTCTACTGGTCTCCATGCGACTCCATTGGACTCCGTTGGGCTCCGTTCAGATACCCATACGACCCCATTGGGCCCCATTTGAACGCCAGAGCGACTTCGTTGGCCTCCGCAGGAGTACAGGTGCGACTCAAGTGGACCCCGTGGACACAGTTGGACTCCGCAGGGCTCTGCTTGACTCAATTGTACTCCCTGTCTGTTTCCATTTGGTGCCATACGGCTCTCTCAAGAGGAGAAAAAACACACAGACACAAATAATCGTCGATCCCCAGGAAAACATGGGAAAATATGGGAAGGGGGGGGAAGACGAAAACCCAGAAGATATGGGGAAATATGGGGACTCCTGTTATTTGTGTGTATTTCTTTGTGCGTCCCAGGGCCCCTTCACTCTCGTGGGCTCAAGGGGTCGCCACTGGGCTGCACAGGTCCATAGTCGACTCCACGGGAGTCCGGTCGGGCTCCGCGGCGCGACGGCTGGTTGCCCCGGTGGGGGACGTGGAGCCTGGCACAGTGTGACCGGGGAGCTGCTCCGCCTCCTCCTCCTCCTCCTCCTTTTCCCCCTCCTCCTTCTCCTCCTCCTCCTCCTCCTCCTCCTCCTCCTCCTCCGGGAGGCGGGCACAATGTGACCAGGGAGCTGCTCCGCAAACGAGGAGGCGGGCAGTATGGGGCTTGTACCTTCAATTCAGTGTAGTACAGTGCCGTGTTTAATACATGCTCCGCGTGCGGATCATGTGTTGAAAATAAAGGGATTTAGTATGACAAGCAATGACGAATTTATGCAGTGATTTCTTCGTAAAATAATCATGTATTAAATTCTTATATTTAAATCAATCCGATGTATTAAAGCCTGCCCTGTACATCAAGTGGGAATGCCAGGTGCACAGCGGCAAACCGTGCTGGACTTCCTCGCAGTCATGGGTGCCTTGTAGGGTGCAAGCTGGGTGTAAGCATTGGAAGCTGGATGCAGACAAAAAGGGAACAAGCGTTTGGGGTGGGACTTCCTCTGCCAAGTGATTTGCACCCGGGTGCAAACAAGGCACAAACAGGGCTTAATTGCGCCAGCGAGTCGTCTGGGATTTCCTCTGCAAATGACTGGTGCGCGAGCGGGGTGCAAAGCCAAGCGTGGGAGTTTCCGAATGAGCCGCCTGGGGCATGATTTCTTCCTGGGTGCAAGCGGGATGGAAACAGGAAAGCCGCGCTCGGCGGGCGTGATTTCTGGGCCGAGTCAACGGTGGCCGAAAGCCTCAGAAGCTTGCAATGGGGCCTGGTAGTCTGCAGCCAAGACTTCTGCTCCTGCTACTGCTGCTCCTCCTCCACCTCCTCCTCCTCCTTTCTCCTCCTCCCTTCTCCTCCCGCCTCCTCCCCTCTTCTTCCTCCTACCTCCACCTATCTCCTTCTCCTACCCCTTCTCCTCCTTCTACCTCCGCCTGCCTCCCTTCTCCTATCTTCGCCCCGCGGGGAGGACTGTCAGATCGAGCGGGCTGTGGTGCAGGCGGTCTCTCGCAAGGAGGCCTCTCGGCTCACAGGCCAGGCCATTCCTTTTTCTCGTCGTCGTCGTCGTCGCCGCCGCCGCCGCCGCTGGCGTCGTCGTCGTCGTCGTCGTCGTCGTCGTCGTCACCGTTGTCGTCGTCGTCGTCCTCATCGTCGTCCGCCTGCTGCTGCCTGTCCCCCTCCGGCTTCTAGTCCCAGTCCTGATGCTGTCCGCACTCCTGTCTCGCAGATGGCTTCCACTCCACTTTCTAACGGCCCGTTGATGGCTTCCCACCTGTACAAGCCCAGAACATGGCAGGAGGAGGAGGAGGAGGTGGATGATGCTGATGATAATGCTGAGGAGGAGGAGGAGGATGAGGAGGATGAAGAAGAGGATGATGATGATGAGGAGGAGGAGGAGGATCAAAGAAGGGAAACGGCACACACATAATCTGTCGGAGGCCCTCACGCACTTCGGGGTCCGGCGCCGACACAATAATCCAATTGGGCCTCCGACAGGTTGTGCCATACTAGTATTCATAGAGGCGTGGTGATGATGATGGTGATGATGATGGTGATGCCGCTGCTGCTGATGCTGCTGCTGATGGTGATGCTGGTGATGCTGGTGCTGATGCTGATGCTGAGGCTGATGCTGATTCTGATTCGATGCTGCTGTTGTTGTTGATGATGTTGTTGAACTCTCATTTCTGAAGAATAATTGTTGTTGATCCCCCCTCGCCAGTGCATACTGTTTTTTTCTCAATCAAAGTGTGCCCCTCGACGCTCGCACCATCTTTTTTGACAGGGAACGTCTTGGTGGTCAAACTGGGCCTCTCGCCCCCCAGATTACAACAACAACGGCTCCCGCCTGAGACTTCCTCCAAATTTACTCAGGACCCCCGCTCCTTAGAGTTCCTTACAATTTACTCAGGATCGGTGCTCCCGCCTGTGACTTCCTCGAAATTTAGTCAGGACCCCCGCTCCCATCTGAGACTTCCTCACAATTTACTCAGGAACGGCGCTCCCGCTTGAGACTTCCTCGCAGTTGAATCAAGACTTCTTCGCAATTGAATCAAGACCCCCGCTCCCGCCAGAAAACCCTTCACATTTTATTCAGGAATTGCGCTCTCGCCTGTGACTTCCATGCAATTTATTCAGAAATCGTGCTTTCGACGCTCAGGAAACACGCTGCGCCAAGGACGCCGTTACAATTTACTTAGTAATCGCGTTCTCGCCATACTCAGGCATCCCGCTTGAATGTCCCACCCGCCCGACTCGCCCGTCAGGGGATCGCCCGCCCGTCGTGGGCTCCCGCCCGAGCCTTCTTTCAGGAACGGCGCTTTCGCCTAGGACTCCCTCAAACGTTCACGCTCTTACCTTCCTGCTCCTCCTCCCTCTCCCTCCTCCCTCCTCCCTCCTCTCCTCCGTTCTCTCTCCCTCCTCTCTTCCCTCATCCTTATGCCTCTCTGCCCTATCCCCTCTCCCTCCTCTCCCTCCTCTCCCTCCTCTCCCTCCTCTCCCTCCTCCCTTCTCCCTCCCCTCTCCTGCCTCCTCCCTCCCTCTTTCTTTCTTTCTGTCTCTCTCTCTCTCTCTCTCTCCCCCCCTCTCTCTCTCTTTCTCTACCTCTCTTACCTGTTTTGTGTTTCTCTCTCTCTCTCTGCCTCTAATCAACCGCCCCCCTCTTCGCTCCTTCTCTTCTGGCGTTTTCCCTCTTCTTTCTTCCCTCCCCCTCCCTTCCTCCCAATCTCCCTCGTTCTCCCCCTCCTCTTTTAACAGGGCCCACACCACTTCCAATGGCGGGCACATGTACGCCCACGAAGGATTGTCCGCCCGTTCAGGTTTGCCCGCCTGTCTAAGCCCGCTGCCCCCCGCAAAGAGAAGTAATCCCCCAAAGGGGGTGTGACCGAAGACAAGAAGGGCGGGTATCGATGGTGTGGGGAACTCGTTTTGAATGGCACGCGGGCAAGTAAGAGCGAACAGTCTTATACTGATTGTTGTTGTTGTGCTTGTTGTTGACGGTGGTGATGGTGAGGATGGCGATAACGATGGGAATGCTGATGACGATGCTGCTGATGATGCTGACAAGGATGATGCTGCTGATGGTGCTGCTGATGATAATAGTGGGGGTCATGCTGACGAGGATGATGATGCTGCTAATGATCATGGTGCTGATGACGCTGATGATGGTGATGAGGATGATACTGCTGATGCTGATGCTGCTGCTGCTGCCGCTGATTCGGCTGATTTTGCTGATGAGGATGACGAATAGGATGCTGCTGCTGATGATGGTGGTGATGATGCTGTTGCTTATGATGATGATGCGGCTGAGCCTGGTTGTGATTATGAACATGATGATGACGAGGAAGAGGAGGAGGGAAGATGATGATGATGATGAGGCGGGAGGAGGAGGGAGGAGGAGACGAGGAAAAGGAGGAATTGATTGTGGCGGCGGGGGAGGATGAACACCACCCGCCAGGCCTTATCGCGCTGCTGCTGATGGAGCGCAGGCGTGGCCTGGGCCTGGTGCCGGGGCTCACGGCTGGCTCGGCGGCGCTCGCGACGCTGCCGGAGCCGGGATGGCAGGCGCACGCGCCGCCTTCTCTTGCAAGACTTCAGCTGTCCCTCGATCCGCGCTGGAGCGTCCACGAGGAGGAGGAGGAGAAGGAGGAGGAGGAGGAGGAGGAGGAGGAGGACGAGGACGAGGAGGAGGAGGAGGAGGAGGATGAGGAGGAGGGGGGCTCCAGACTTCGCGGGGGATCTTTTTGTTTGCGTATGTTTGCCCAGATATATCTCGAGTTCCGTGGCTCGATCCCCCCCGCAAGGCGATGCGAGGAACGTCGTTGAGAGCCCCTGGGGGTTCCCTCGGGTTGCCGAGACCCCCAGGGGCGTTCGATGGCGTTCGCATGTCCAAGTCCTCCCTGCGGTGCCCTGTGCCCGCGGCCCCCGGGGCCCTCGAAGTAGGTCTTTGGTCGGCCGAGGGCGGTCTGTGCGCAGCACTTGCCGAGGGCGGGTTTTTGGTCGGCCGAGGGCGGTGTTTTGGTCGGCCGAAAACTGATCGCGCTCACGTGCGCGTGGCCCTGCGAGCTGTGCGCAGCACTTGCCTCGAACCATAATACCTCCCCCCCCCTCTTCGTCATTTCCCTCTTTTCCGGTCCCGAGATGGCGACGAGGCCGAACACCAGATGAGCACACGAGGAGCAAACGCGGCACACGAGAAGGCCACAGGCGCCAGCTGCGCCAATGCAGCGCCCCGATCACGGAGGTCGCCGCCACCCGGAAGAGCAGCAGAGGGAGCGCGACCCTGCCGACGTGCCACCTCAGGGCGCCACCCGCTGCCCGCGCCTGGAGCCCACGACTTTGAGGGGAACGGGGGGCGAGAGCTTTGATCGCTGGCGAGCGAAGGTGGGGAAGTGAGGAGGCGGCGGGCACATCCGCGGAAGGGATCACGATGCGCACGCCCGCCGCTCACTGAGCAGAATCAGGGCCGCTGTTGCGGTCATGCGGCAAGGGGGGTCTGCTGAGCAACGCACCTCTGAAGGCGGGGGGAGTCGTTTCTACCTCGTGGGTTCCTCTGTTTTTGGCGCAGCAGTAGCCATCAGGACGCCTTGTCGGCGTACGTCCCCAGATCAGGGGTGCCTTTCCACAATGGGCATGCTCAGTCCGAGGAGGTTGGCACAAACCTCACAAGCAGCCTGCTACCATGTTACAGTGTTTCGATTGTACTCTCTGGCGCAATCATCATGTGGCAGGCAACGAACTCTTCCCGTCATCCGCCACCTCAGGGCCCCGACCCAATCCCGCCACCACTCCTCCCCTGGACCCTTCCACTTGATAATTCCTCCCTCCGGACCTGTAAACAATGTCCATCGCGCGACCCTTCGAGTCTAAGCGCGATTCCCGTCGTCCGCCAGCGAGTTCGGGGATCGGCTCGCATCCCTTCGTTCGAGAAAAGTGCACTTGGTTCATAAAACTCACCGCCCACCAAACCACCCCAACCCAACCCGAAGGTCCCGATTTGCCCTCCATTTCCAGTGGGGGGGGGGGTCGGGCAACATGGGAAAAACACATATGAAGCCCGTACCCCCCCCAACCCGAAATTCGGGTCTTCGGTTTGGGTTGGGGTGGTCTGGTAGGCAATCAAAAACCGGTCCACCCCGGAGGCGCTTCCTGTCATCCGCCACCGTGCCAGCGAAGCTCACGGTGCGGCGACCCCTCTGAGCACCGCCCAGCAGGCCGTGGCATGGGACACACGTCGTCACCACTTTCGGAGAGGAGCCCTCGTGTGGATTCTTTATAGGCCGTCTTGGGGGCTGTCTCTGGCTCCCGTGGCGCAGTCGCAGGGGTTTCCTGGGGCCCTCTCGGTTTGTCCTCGGGCCCTCTTGGGCAGCATTGAGGCCACGTTGATTGTGGGTGGACAGAACCCCCAACAGTGACACGTCGATTAGTGAATTGTCCGTTTTCGGTTTTCGAGAGGGCGCCGTGGCCGTTATTTTCCAGGGTTGCGCCCGCCAGGTTTGGGCCTCAGGTCGTTTTCACTAAACCACGTTTTGCTAAAGGGGGGTCTGTCCATCCCCGAGTTGAGCTGCCTTTGAGGGCCCTCTGGGCCGTGTGGGGCCGTCCTGGGGCCGTCTCAGGGTGCCTTGGGCCGCTCGGGGAGCCCTTGTGGGCCAGCTTGGGGCTCTCATGAGGCCGTCCTGAGCCGACTGGGGGCCTCCTTTGGGCTGCCAGGAAGTCCCTGGTAGGCCATCGACCCGATCTTCGACCGAAGAGCGTGGGCACCGAAAACATTTGAGCAGCAAGCAGCCACGTCAATGCTCTTGGCCTCTCGTGGGCCGTGCGGAAGCGTCTTGGGGTGTCCTGAAGCCAGTTGGCCTCTGGGAGCACCTGGGGATCTTATTGAGAGCTGTTGGCTTCCTCTTAGGGTGGTGGTGGGCCGTCTCGGCGACCTTGCCTTCCTGGGGATTCTGGAGAGCACAAGGAATCTTAGGAGCGAGGGGGGCGGGCGGGCGGTCTACGTCCCACTGTGTGACAATAGCGTGGGCCCTTGGAAGGTCATAGAAACTCTGCCGGACAGCCCATGGCATCCTGCCTGATTCCACCACGTCACGCGCCAGGGAGCACGGTGGCGGACTGCCGAAGTGCTCGCACATCCGAGCAGCGTGCTTCGAGCACGAGGAGCTTCTCGCTCGCCCGTCGTCTCGGGGGCCGTGCTGATGCACCCGTGGGGCCACGCTCGAACCCCTGGCTCTTCGTGCTCCTCTTGAACCAGGCCATTTCGTAGCATCGGTGGCCCAGTCGAGGTCGCAAAGACGGGAGTACCCAGGGAACACATTCAAGTGAGTGCAGGCCTCTGGTTTCCAGGCATATCGGGCGCTTTCTTGAGGCTGTCGCCCCTGGAGCCGTGTCGAGGCTTTCTCGGGCGCCCCTGGGTCTCCTCGCGTGCGCGAGCCAACCAACATCACAGCCACCACACTCTGTGACACATGCGAGAATTAGGATGTTTCCTCCGTCTTGAACGAGGACACGACATGCTACGGGCGGTCTTCTTAGGACACCGCGCCACCTGGGGCCGAGGCCCTCTTCTCCAACGCCGCCGCCTCCTCCTCGCCTGCGCCCTCTTCGCCCTCTCCTACCTCGTCCTAGCTCTCCGCCCTTCTCCTCCTCTACCTGCTGCACCCGCCTCCTCGCACTCGGCCTACTTGCCCTTTTCGCATGCCTCCTCCTTGTTTGTCGCCCTCCTCCTCCTCATCCTCCTCCTTCTCCTCCTCTCCCTCCTCCTCCTCCTCCTCCTCCTCCTCCCTCCTCCTCCTCCTCCTCCTCCTCCTCCTCCTCCTCCTCCTCCTCCTCCTCCTCCTCCCTCTCCTCCCTCTCCTCCTCCTCCTCCTCCTCCTCCTCCTCCTCCTCCGCCTCCTCCTACCCTCTACCTCCTTAACCTCCCTCCTCAGCCTCCTGCTGGGGCTCCTGTCTCTTTGGTAATGGCCCTCTGGCGTGGCCAGGGGATCCAGCACACGTCTCGCTCGTTGGGCCAGCGAGTTTGTGCTCAATGGTCGAACTGCCGCTGCAGGATGTGTGTGCTGCCCGCGGCGTCGTGCCATGGCGAGGCCGGATTCTACAGCCTTGCTCGCGGCCTGCCTCATACAGTGTACGATCGTGCGCGGAAGCGTATGCGTGGCAGAGTTCCAGGCTACAAGGGACCTCGAAGATGATCGTGCTGCGTGCACGGCCGCGTGCAACGCCGCGGGCTACTGCTGTACTGCGGACACAGGTGGTTGTGGTCAGCTGACCTGCAGCGCGGGCTGCCACATTGCATGGTACGCTGTTGCAGAAGACGATTGCGTAGCGGAGTGCACCGATGCCAACAGCGCGGGCCAGGGCGAGTGGCAGCACAGCGATGGCACCAATTTTCAGAATTGTTTCGGCCATGACACTTGCGGCTGTCCTTTAACGCCTGTTACGCCTGGCCAGTCGTGGGGAAGTGGCAACGACTGCTCTTCGAATGCATGTGCCATGGGATGCCAGCTGGCATCGAGCGTCTTTGGACATTCTTTTTATTCAATGCGCTTCGCGTTCGCCGCCCACCTATCCCAGCTCTCGCTGGGGCAGACGCAGATAGCGCCAAGCATGGGCGGCAATGTTTTGGGAGTCATGAAGGACTCCCCAAGTGTGTGTGTGTGTGTGTGTGTGTGTGTGTGTTTTGTTTTTTTCCCAACCATCCTGTGGTGTTGGGTCCTCGTTTTGAAGAGACGGTGCCCCGCGTTCCTCCTTCCTCCTCCTCCCCCTCCTCCCTCCTCCCCCTCCTTGCCTCTGCTCTCGGCACACCTCTCACGCGTTTCGTGGCCCCATAGGGAGCTCCATCGAAGGCCCCAGTGGGGGTGTTCGCATGCGGTTCCCCCACCCAGGGCAGCGTTTCGTAGCCCCATAGGGAGCTCCACCGAAGGCCCCAGTGGGGGTGTTCGCATGCGGTTCCCCCACCCAGGGCAGCGTTTCGTGGCCCCATAGGGAGCTCCACCGAAGGCCCCAGTGGGGGTGTTCGCGAGGGCAGCGGTTCCCCCACCCAGGGCAGTTTCGTGGCCCCATAGGGAGCTCCACCGAAGGCCCCAGTGGGGGTGTTCGCATGCGGTTCCCCCACCCAGGGCAGCGTTTCGTAGCCCCATAGGGAGCTCCACCGAAGGCCCCAGTGGGGGTGTTCGCATGCGGTTCCCCCACCCAGGGCAGCGTTTCGTAGCCCCATAGGGAGCTCCACCGAAGGCCCCAGTGGGGGTGTTCGCATGCGGTTCCCCCACCCAGGGCAGCGTTTCGTGGCCCCATAGGGAGCTCCACCGAAGGCCCCAGTGGGGGTGTTCGCATGCGGTTCCCCCACCCAGGGCAGCGTTTCGTGGCCCCATAGGGAGCTCCACCGAAGGCCCCAGTGGGGGTGTTCGCATGCGGTTCCCCCACCCAGGGCAGCGTTTCGTGGCCCCATAGGGAGCTCCACCGAAGGCCCCAGTGGGGGTGTTCGCATGCGGTTCCCCCACCCAGGGCAGCGTTTCGTAGCCCCATAGGGAGCTCCACCGAAGGCCCCAGTGGGGGTGTTCGCATGCGGTTCCCCCACCCAGGGCAGCGTTTCGTGGCCCCATAGGGAGCTCCACCGAAGGCCCCAGTGGGGGTGTTCGCATGCGGTTCCCCCACCCAGGGCAGCGTTTCGTGGCCCCATAGGGAGCTCCACCGAAGGCCCCAGTGGGGGTGTTCGCATGCGGTTCCCCCACCCAGGGCAGCGTTTCGTGGCCCCATAGGGAGCTCCACCGAAGGCCCCAGTGGGGGTGTTCGCATGCGGTTCCCCCACCCAGGGCAGCGTTTCGTAGCCCCATAGGGAGCTCCACCGAAGGCCCCAGTGGGGGTGTTCGCATGCGGTTCCCCCACCCAGGGCAGCGTTTCGTGGCCCCATAGGGAGCTCCACCGAAGGCCCCAGTGGGGGTGTTCGCATGCGGTTTTCGCGTTTCGTAGCCCCATAGGGAGCTCCACCGAAGGCCCCAGTGGGGGTGTTCGCATGCGGTTCCCCCACCCAGGGCAGCGTTTCGTGGCCCCATAGGGAGCTCCACCGAAGGCCCCAGTGGGGGTGTTCGCATGCGGTTCCCCCACCCAGGGCAGCGTTTCGTAGCCCCATAGGGAGCTCCACCGAAGGCCCCAGTGGGGGTGTTCGCATGCGGTTCCCCCACCCAGGGCAGCGCTTCGTACCCATAGGGAGCTCCACCGAAGGCCCCAGTGGCTGCGCATGCGGTTCCCCCACCCAGGGCAGCGTTTCGTGGCCCCATAGGGAGCTCCACCGGAGGCCCCAGTGGCTGCTCTCGCATGCGGTTCCCCCACCCAGGGCAGCGCTTCGTGGCCCCATGGGGAGCTCCATCGAAAGCCCCCGTGGCGCAGTTCGCATGCGCTTCCCCCACCCAGGGCAGCGTTTCGTGGCACCATAGGGAGCTCCACCGAAGGCCCCAGTGGCGCAGTTCGCATGCGACTCCCCCACCCAGGGCAGCGTTTCGTAGCCCCATAGGGAGCTCCACCGAAGGCCCGCCCCGGTGGCGCAGTCCGATTGCGGTTCCCCCATCCGAGGCAGCGCTTCGTGGCCCCATATGGAGCCCCACCGAAAGCGGCACCCACAACGCGTTACCAACAATTGCTTATGGTTGGGTCTTTCGCCAGGATAATTTCCAGCCATCCTTTGGTGATGCGCCACGCGCCCTCCTCTCCTTTCCTCCTCCCTCCTCCCTCCTCCTCCTCCTCTTCCTCCTCCTCCTCACCCTTTACGCGCACTGTGGCCCCACAGGGATCTCCACCGAATGCCCTAGTGGCCGCGTTCGCATGCAGGTCCGCCTCTCATGTCGGCACGCTCCTCACACGCTTCGTGGCCCCGTAGGCGGCTCCACCGAAGGCTCCAGTGGCTGCTTTCGCATGCGATTCGACCTTCCATTTCGGCAGATCCCGCATACGTTTCGTGGTCCCGTAGGGAGCTTCACCGAATGCCCCAGTGGCGGCGGTCACAGGCGTCATCCCAATTGCACACCCCTCGCACGTTTCGTGGCCCCAAAGGGAGCTCCACCGACAGCCCCAACGGCTGCGTTCGTATGCATTCCACCCCCCATCTCGACACACCCTTCAGATGTTTCGTGGCCCAGTTGGGAGCCCACCGAAGGTCCCAGTGGTTGCGTTCGCATGCAGGTCCGCCCCCCGTGTCGGCACACCTCTCACACGTTCCGAGGCCTCAGAGGGAGCTCCATCCAAGGACCCAGCGGCTGCGTTCGCATGCGATCATTTCTCCTGTGTCGGCACACATCTCATACGTTTCGTGGCCCCATAGGGATTTCCACCGAAGGCCTTGGTGTCTGCGTTCGCATGCAAATCCGCCAGGCTTCTCGGTACACCTCTCAAACTTTTCGTGGCCCCACAGGAAGCTCCACCGAAGGCTACAGTGCTGCGTTCACATGCGGTTCCGCTTCCCATCTCGGCACACCTTCACGCGTTTCGTGGCCCATGGGGAGCTCCACCGAAGGACCCAGTGGCTGCCTTCACATGGGATTCCTTCCCCCATGTCGGCGCACCGCTCGAACGTTTCGTGGCCCCATTGGGGGCTTCACCGAACGCCCCAACGGCTGCGTTCGCATGCAGTCCCGCCCCCCATCTCGGCACACCCCTCACACCTTTCATGATCCCACAGGGAGCTCCAGTGACAGCCCCAACGGCTGCGTTTGCTCGCAGTTCCGCCCCCATCTCGGCACACCCTTCACACATTTCGTGGCCCCATAGGGAGCTCCACCGAAGGCCCCAGTGGCCGCGTTCGCATGCGGTTCTCCCCCCTCGTCTCGGAACACCCCTCACACGTTTCGTGGCAACAGAGGGAGCCCCACACAAGGCCTCAATGGTTGCGTTTGCATGCGGTTCTCTCCCCCATCTCAGCGCACCCTTCACATGTTTCGTGGCTCCACAGGGTGCTCCACCGACGGTCTCAGTGGCTGCGTTCGCATGACGGCCCCGCACCAATTTCGGCAGATCCCTAACACATTTCGTTGCTACACAGGGAGCTTCACCGAATACCCCAATGGCAGCGTTCGTATAAACAACATAATCGATATATATATATATATATATATATATATATATATATACATATATATATATATATCGGCACTCCCTCACACGTTTCGTGGCCTCAAAGGGAGCTCTATAGCAGAGGATATTTTCGACTGCGTTATTCTCGAGTGCGTATGGTTGGGTCCTTCGCCGGGATCGTTTTTTGTTCTGCGCTCCATTCCTCCTTCATCTCATCACATATTTGGCTCAGGTATGTCGTGTGGCCGATCGGTATTGAGTTCGTCGATCAATCGTTGGCCCGCCATCACCACCATCACGGATCAGTGGTATGGACGCTGGTTTTTTGGAGCCCGTAATGGAGGATGGCGATTAATAAATGACCGGGGGTCGTGTTCACGCGGCGGCGCCCGGGATGACGATTAGAAAAAACTGGCCGCGGGCTGGAAAACGATTTCTTTCATCGTTCTCCTCCAGTCAGAAAATTGTGCAGACATCGCAGAAAACTATGTTTTTTTTTATCGTTCTCTCCCATTTTTGAATAAATCGCCATCCCGCATTATTCTTCATCTATGGCAGGAGGCCAGAGATGGCCAGAACGCTGCCCGAGATCGGCCATAGACGGCCCGAACGCGGCACAAAAAAGCGGCAACGCTGGCCCCGAAGAGGGCCCCGAGAAGGGCCCGGAAAGGCACCAGAAGGGCACGAGGCGGCCTGGGAGAGCTTCTGGACGGCCCACGCGAGAGCACTTCCGCGCTGAGCCGCACTCTCGTCCGAATGCCA
This sequence comes from Prorocentrum cordatum, assembly GCA_963575745.1. Lineage (NCBI taxonomy): Eukaryota > Dinophyceae > Prorocentrales > Prorocentraceae > Prorocentrum > Prorocentrum cordatum. Next base: position 81,360 of record CAUYUJ010019706.1, read on the forward strand.
TCCAAACCGGGCTGGTTCCGGGCTCGTTTGGGCCCAGCATCGTCCAAAACCGTAGTCGAAGTTCGCATCTGGAAAAGTACACCAGCCGAGCCCGACAGTTAGCGGTTAGACGCATTCAGGCGACCCCAGACGAGGCTAAAATCACCAAACACCTATAGCTGTTGCTATCACATTCTTCCCAACCATTGTTGGGTCCTCGTTTTGAAGAGACAGTACCCCGCGATCCTCTCCTCGCATCTCATCTCCTCTCCTCCTCCTCCCCCTCCTCCCTCCTCCCCTCCCTGCCTCTGCCCTCCGCATGTCCTCCATAGGGTGCTCCACCGAAGGCCCCAGTGGCAGGATCCGCATGCAGTTCCACCCGCATTTCGGCGCACCCCTCACATGCTTCGTGGCCCCATAGGGTGCTCCACCGAAGGCTCCAGTGGCAGGGTCCGCATGCAGTTCCACCTCCATTTCGGCGCACCTCTCACATGCTTCGTGGCCCCATAGGGTGCTCCACCGAAGGTCCCAGTGGCAGGGTCCGCATGCAGTTCCACCCCCATTTCGGCGCACCGCTCACACGCTTCGTGGCCCCATAGGGTGCTCCACCGAAGGCCCCAGCGGCAGGGTTCGCCTGCAGTTCCACCTCCATTTCGGCGCACCTCTTACACGTTTTGTGGCCCCATAGGGTGCTCCACCGAAGGCCCCAGTGGCAGCGCCCGCGTGCCGCCGCCATCCGACTTTGGCACACCCCTCACACGTTTCGCCCCCTGCCCCCCCCCCCCCCACAAGGAGCTCCACCGAAGACTATACTCACCACTGCGGCACTCATAATTGCATGTGGTTGGGTCCTTCGCCAGGCTGATTGACTTTCGAGCTCGTCTTGCACGCTATCAGGAAGCGGAAGCCGTCTTGGGCCGGAAAAGGGTCGAAGTAGCAGCCGGGCGGCTGAATGGCAGAGGCGTCTGGGTCGGGTTTCAAGGGGGACTAAAGCCTTGCAGGGAGCTTCCACACTTCAGTCTCACAAGCTCCTCAGCTCGGTGGGTGGATTCAAGAGGCTCGCGCCATTCCACCGACGCCCAGAAAGGGAGATGTGCGGCCTCCGATTTCGGATGCGTTGTTTGATACTTGCCGACTTGCTGCCTGCTTGCTGCCTGCCTGCAACCGTCGCTGATTCGGCTTTCTCTTCCTCCGCATCTGGTGGGCGGGTTCTTGGGGGCCTCTTGGAGGCCTAGTGGGCTGCCTCTTGGAGCGTTTTCGCAGCTCCTGGGAGCTTTTTGTGGCCACAGCTCCTGGGAGCTTTTTGTGGCCCTCTGGGGGCTTCTTGGGGGCCTCTTAGGGTCTTGGGGGTATAGGGGGGTACCTGCGAGTTCCCCCTCTTGGGCCTCTCTTGAGCCAACCTTGGGGGCCCCCTTGAGTGTTTTGTTTGCCGTGTAGGTGGCCTCTTGGGCCGTCTTAGGGTTTGCTTGGGCCGTCTGCAGGCCCTCTTTGGGGCCTCTCGTTGGTTCTTGGGCCAGTCTGCGTGACATCTCGGGCCGTATCGGATTTTCAGAAGTCCAGAAGGTGAGAACGCGAAAATCACTCAAACAATCTATGGGGACTCATGCGTCTTTGCCTCTTGGGGCCCTCCTGAGGCCCTCTCGGAGGTCCTCTCGGGGGTCCTCTTGGGGCCCTTCTGGTGCGCCTTAGGGGGCCTTGGGCCGTCTTGAGGCCGTCTTGGGTGCTCCTGAGGCCTCTCCTCCTTGTTGGAGGTATTTCTAGAGCCATCTTACAGTCGGGGCCCTGAAGAAGGAACCCTTTTCGTTTGGGAGGGGCTCCGTGTTCCTTAGCTGTTTTAAAGAGCTCCCTGGGTTGTCCCCAGGTTTTCCGTGGAACATCGGAGTTTAACTCATGGGAGAAAGGGGCTTCGTTCCTCATTTATCATTCCTTAGGTTAGGCCGATGACTGTACAGGGCTTCCTGGGCATCTTGGCGGCCCCGGAGGGTGGACTTGGAGGCTCCCAGGATCCCAGGGGCGCGCCAGCGAGCTCGTGGGGGCCCCCCTCCCGAGCGGGCGTGGCCCAGGGGAAGCCTGGATTGGGGGGCAGACGGTCAGCGCGCACGCCTTTGAATCCCCAGCAGGTGGGGGGTCGGCGGGTTCAAGGGAACTGAGTGCGGAAGAGCAGCTGTCCCGTCAGGGCGAGCTCGATTCGGACCAGGCTCTGCTGACAGCTGCGCTGGCCGACCTGCAGATGCACGTGAGCGGTTTGTCTGTCATGGGCGAGTCCCAGCTCTCCTCAGCAAAAACCACGGTCGAAGCGCAGAGCAAGCTCCTGAAGTTCAACTCGACCATGATCCAACTAGCCATGGATCTGATCGACGCCTACGAGATGTCAGACTCGCACGGCCCGCTTTTCAGCGCCGCGCACAACCCCGATGGCTTTCTCAGAGCTGCGTCGCCAGACGATGGTCACGCCACGGACCGCGCCATGCTCGCAGTGCACCAGGCGCTTATCGATGATGTCTATGGTTGGCCGGGTCTCCTGGCGGAGTGCAACCGAGGGTTGTTCGAGGGCCGCGGGTGGCTCACCGCAGACTTCTACCCCGGCGCGGCCCCGCGGCCCGCAGACCGAAGCGAGCTTCCATGCGCCACTGTGCCGTGCGCCGTCGCCCTCAACGCCACTGTGCCCCGTGCCTGGGGCCATCCCACACAGTACTCCATGGGCCATGCTCGCCGTCCCACGGGGTTCTATCTGAGCCCTGGCCAATTGGTTCGGGTCTCGGTGCCCGAGAGCCTGGTCGACGCGGGGTACCAGGTGCTCGTTGGTTCCCACACGCACGACAACAGCGAAAAGGACCTCCACTTGCGGATGGACCGTGTGACAGTGGCTCAGGCGATCACTGCGGTGGACACTCTGGTGGGTAACCCGTTGGGCGGCGGCATCTACATCCTGGTTCCCTACCTCGCTGACCTCGGCGAGGTGTCGGTGAACATCACGGGCGGCGTGGTGTCCTCCCCGCTTTTCCAGCGTACGGGCTTGCGCCTCATGACGGACGGCGAATGGCTCACCCAGCGGGCGGCGCCTGGTCCGTGGGCCGATTTTGAGACCGACAACTTCATGCTCAATGTGCCTTCCTCGTGGGTCTACTCGTTCGAAGGGCCGACCTCTCTGCTGGAGAGCTACGACCTCGCAATGGAGGGAATGGCCGAGATGTTCGGGTACCCGCCGGCTTACCGGCACGGTGGTGTGCACACATTGTATCTCCAACCAGACCGCCACATTGCGCACCCCGCTTACGGCACAGGCTACCCGCAGGTCAACCAGTTGTGGGACCCAACAGAGTCTTACGACGGAAATTACGACCATTGGTACTTACGGGATCCCATGGGATGGCCAGTTTGTTGGCATGAGTTGGGCCACACGCAGCAGCGGCAGGACCTCACGTTCCAGTATCGTGGGGAGACGGAGGCCATCGTGAATTTCTTGTACACGTACGTTGCGCACGTGAAGTTCGGTGTGGACTTCGACACGGCGTTCAAGTTGGGCATTAGCCACAGCAACTACGATCCAGACGACGCCGCTGTGCACTGGATGATCACGCCCAATTTTCGCGACGGCAATGAGATGGACCATTCGCACACCGAGCTTGACGAGTTCAGGTACCAGCATCGCGGTTATGGAAAGTACGCAGATATCGTTCGTCTGTTCGGCTGGGAGACGTTTACCTCCTTCTACCCAAGATGCCTGCGGCAAGGCTCTGCCCTTCATGCCAGTGTGCAGCCCTCTGTGTGGCGACTCCTCGAGGGCAGCCCAGGAGGAGGAGGAGGAGGAGGAGGAGGAGGAGGTGGAGGAGGAGGAGGAGGAGGGGAGGAGGCGGAGGCGGAGGCGGAGGAGGAGGAGGAGGAGGAGGAGGAGGAGGAGGAGGAGGAGGAGGAGGAGGAGGAGGAGGAGGAGGAGGAGGAGGAGGAGGAGGAGGAGGAGGAGGAGGGAGGAGGAGGAGGAGGAGGAGGAGGAGGAGGAGGAGGAGAGGAGGGAGGAGGAGGAGGAGGAGGAGGAGGAGGAGGAAGGAGGAGGAGGAGGAGGAGGAGGAGGAGGAGGGAGGAGGGAGGAGGAGGAGGCCCCTGGACCGTCCCGGGATGCCTGGCCTCGCCGCCTGCCGCCTCCCTGCCTCCTCCCTCTGTCCTCCTCCTCCCCTGTCTCGCCCCTCCCTCTCATCCTCCTCCCTCCCTCTCTCTCCTGCCTCCTGCCTCGCCCCTCCCTCTCCTGTCCTCCCTTGCCTCGCCCCTCCCTCTCCTCCTCCTCCTCCCTCTCCTGTCCTCCCCGTGTCCCTCCTTGTCTCCTCCTCCCCCCCGTGCTCCTCCCTCTCCGGCTTCTCGCTCCGGGCCTCCACTTCTCGGCTTTTTTGGACTGCAGCAGGGAGCTCCACCGAAGGCCACAGTGGCTTTGGGGGCTGGGTTCCGTGGAACACATGTTTATCCCAACATTTTTGGTACACCAGCTGCAATGATAAAAGCACTTTCTGTGGTCGCTCGTGGGGTCCCCCTCGGGTTCGGGACCAATGGGGGGGGGGGGGCGACGACGACGGCGTCGTGCTCGTCGTGCTCGTCGTCGTCGTCGTCCTCGTCGTCGTCGTCGTCGTCGTCGTCGTCGTCGTCGTCGTCGCCAGCGTCGTGCTCGGCGTCGGCGTCGTGCTCGGCGTCGGCGTCGTGCTCGTCGTCGTTGTCGGCGTCGGCGGCGGCGTTGGCGTCGGCGTCGTCGTCGTTGTCGACGTCGGCATCGGCGTCGGTGTCGGTGTCGCCGCCGGCGTCGGCGTCGGCGTCGGTGTCGGCGCTGAGCGTCTTCGTTGTCGTCGTCGTCGTCGTCGTCGTCGTTGTCGTCGTCGTCGTCATCGTCGTCGTCTTCGTCGTCGTCGTCGGCAGCGGCGTCGGCGCCAGCGTCGGCGCTGGCGTCGCCGTCGTGGTCGGCGTCGTCCTCGGCGTGGTCGGCGTCGGCGTCGGCGTCGGCGTCGTGCTCGTCGTCGTTGTCGGCGTCGGCGGCGGCGTTGGCGTCGGCGTCGTCGTCGTTGTCGACGTTGGCATGGGCGTCGGCGTCGGTGTTTGCGCTGGGCGTCTTCGTTGTCGTCGTCGTCGTCGTCGTCGTCGTCGTCGTCGTCGTCGTCATCGTCGTCGTCTTCGTCGTCGTCGTCGTCGGCAGCGGCGTCGTCGTCATCGTCGTCGTCTTCGTCGTCGTCGTCGTCGGCAGCGGCGTCGGCGCCAGCGTCGGCGCTGGCGTCGTCGTCATGGTCGTCCTCGTCCTGGTCGTCGTCGTCGTCGGCGTCGGCGTCTGCGTCGTCGTCATCGTCGTCGTCGTCGTCGTCGGTGGCTGCGTCGGCGTCGTCGGCATCGTGCTCGGCGTCATGCTTGGCGTCGTCCTCGTCGTCGGCGTCGTCGTCGGCGTCGGCGTCGACGTCGTGCATGGCGTCGGCGTCGTCGTCGTCGTCGTCGTCGTTATCGTCGTCGTCGTCGTCGTCGTCGTCGTCGTCGGTGGCGGCGGCGGCGACGTCGGCGTCGTCGTCGTCGGCGTCGGCGTCGGCGTCGGTACCTGCGTTGGCGTCGGCGCCAGCGTTAGCGTCGGCGTCGTTGTCAGCGTCGTTCTCGTCGTCAGCGTCGTTCTCGTCGTCGTCGTCGTCGTCGTCGTCGTCGTCCTCGTCCTCGTCGTCGTCGTCGTCGTCGTCGTCGTCGTCGTCTGTCGTCGCTGGCGTCGGCGTCAGCGTCGGCGTCGTGCTCGTCGTCGTTGTCGGCGTCGTCGTGGTCGTCGTTGTCGGCGGCGTCGGCGTCGGCGTCGTCGTCGTCGTCGTCGTCGTCGTCGCCGATGTCGGCAGCGGCGTCGTGCTTGGCGTCGCGCTCGGCGTCGTGCTCTTCGTCGGCGTCGGCGTCGGCGTCGACGTCATCGTGCTCGGCGTCGTGCTCGTCGTCGTCGTCGGCGTTTGCGTCGGCGTCGGTGTCGGTGTCGGCGTTGTGCTCGGCGTCGTGCTTGGCGTCGTGCTCGTCGTCGTCCTCGGCGTCGTGCTCGGCGTCGTCGGCGTCGGCGTCGGCGTCGGCGGCATCTTGCTCGGCGTCGTTCTCGTCGTCGTCGTCGGCGTCGGCGTCGGTGTCGTCGACGTCCTGCTCGGCGTCGTTCTCGGCGTCGGCGTCGTCGTCGTCGTCGACGTCGGCGGCCGCTGCGGCGGCGGTGGCGTCGGCGTAGGCGTTGTCGTCGTCGTCTTCGCTGGCGTCGGCGTCGGCGTTTGCGTCGGCGTCGGCGTCGGTATCGTCGTCGTTGTTGTCAGTGCGTCGTCGTCATCTTTGTTGTCTTCGCTGTCGGCGCCGCCGCTTTCGTGTCGTCGTCGTCGTCGGCGGCGGCGGTTTCGGCGGCGGCGGCGTCGTAGTTGTCGGTGTTGTTGTCGGTGTCGTGCGCGGCGTCGTGCTCTTCGTCGGCGTCGGCGTCGGCGTTGTCGTCGTCGTCGTCGTCGTCGCGTTGTCGTCGCCTTTCCCCCCCCCCCCCTCCCTGGGTTCGAACCGTGGGGGGCAGCTTTTACTCTCCGAGGAGGAGGAGGGGCTACCGCCCCCTCGGGTTCGAACCTGGGGGGGGAGTTTACCCCTCCCCCCCGGGTTTCCGAGATGATGTGTGGGCATTTTTTCCAAGCAAGCGCTTGCAAAACGCCCTCTTTCTTACTTTCAGAGCGCATCATGGAAGTCTCTTGGGTTCTCTTCGAGGGCTCGGGCCGCCTTGAGAGCGTCGTAGGGCTATCTTGGGCGGCCTTGGAGCCTTCCTACAGTCGAGTATGTGATTAAGACACCTCCTCTCGAACAGCTGAGCCAGCGTTTCCTAACCAAATTGCTGGAAAGCTGGCCCAGTCTCTTGAGAACGTTCGCCCCTCCAACGTGAGCAGCAGCACTTGGCCCATGTCTCTTTTAAGTAACTTCCAGGAAGCTGGCCCAGATTTCTGAAATGATCATTGTCTGGATCATTTTTTCGGCAGTAGGTTGTTTTGGAGTGACCTCACGGCTTTTTCGAACCGTCTTGGCTGCCGTGGGGGAGTCTTGCGCTTTGTGTGTATGTGCGCCGCGGCGCATGCGACTGAACCACTCCGTTACGTATCAGGGGGCACGGCGGCGGATCATAAGGAACAACAGGACAAAGAGATGGGCCTTGTGCACGACATGGTGAGCTACAACTTTGGACTCGCCTCTGAGCAGTCTGCTTGGCCAGACATTCGGACTCTGCGGTGGAGCATCGCGGCGGGGTTCGATTTGCGGCCGCTCATTCATGCTTGGGGTATCCATCCTGTGAATCCTTCTGCGCTTGGTGCGAAGATGATGGAGATGGAATTGGTAGTTTCGGAGCGTGTGCGATGCTTGTTGCTGCGGTACCGTGAGCTGATTCCGGCGGACAACGCTGAGTTCAACGTATTCTTCGAGAAGATCTACCCTGGCAGACCCAACGATCCTAATGACGATCCACGGTATGGTCTGGGCTGGTACAACGTGTGGCGCGACACCTACTCAGATGCCGATGGAACCGACGCCAAGGCAACGCTCACAGCAATTCTCGAGTTGTACTACGGAAATGTGACGGAGGCCCCGTGTTCTGGAGTGGAGTCGGGTCTGGGCCCCGTGTCGAGCTCCGCCAACTATGCGTGGCTGGCTTCTCTTACCGCTCTGGAGCCGTTTTCGAACACAACCAGCGGGAGGCACAGCACGACCCAGTCCTCTACCACTGTCGTTCCGACCACTGTAACCAGCACGTCGGTGACCGGCACAAGCGACAGCAGCAGCACGAGCTTCATTGGGACCAGCAGCGCCACTCCGAAGAGCACGTCGGCGAGCAGCACTAACTGCAGCAGCACTTGCGCGACCAGCGGCACCACTGTGACCAGCATGGGGAGCACTCCGACGGATATCTCGACATCTACAGCCACATCCACCGGCGAAACAAGCAGCACCAGTGCAACCATCACGGCGACCAGGACCAGTACCACCCAGACTAGTACCACTACGCCGCTTTATGTTGTGATCAGTTCCATGTCGTTTGAAAGCTCTGGCACTCAAGACGAGGTGATGCATGTTGTAACTTCTTCCCTATCGGCTTTGTATGACGTGGATGATGGACATTTCTCGGTATCTGCCGCCTATTCCTCGTCCCGGTCGGTTTCCACCCCGTGGGATATAAGTTTCGAGATCGTCGCACCTTTAGCATCCGCTGAGCAAATTTTTGTCACGACGAGCCAGCTAGTTCACGATTCGTACAACCTCACAACATTTTTGCTATCAAATTTCCAGTTGCACGGGCTAGAGATGGTAGAATCCTCATTATACGTCGTACCACCTGAAATCATGATTGTTACCGCCACCTGGACAACCGTGAGTGTGACTTGGACCAGCACAACAGTTTCCAGCACAACGAAGACCAGCAGCACCACCGCTGGGACTGGCGCCACCACCGAGACAAGCACGGTGATTGAACTCACCCCGACGACCACGGTAATGTCCAGCACCACTGTGATCAGCACCTTTTCCATGTCCACCGACACCATGGGCAACACCAGTGCAACCAGCAGCAGTACGACTCGTATTAATTATTCCGAGACCACCACCGCTGCGCACACCACGGTGACCAACAGCACTACCTCTAAGCATACCACTACCATTACCAGTCACTACACTAGAACTGAGACGGGAACTCGCATGTACACGCAACGCAGCACCAGCAAGACCAGCAGCATAGCCACTGCGATAAGCACGCCCGTAAGCAACACAAGTGAGAGCAGCAGCACGAGCGTCACTGGGACGATCTTCTTACAGCGAACTGAGAGCGTCACCACGACGATGGATACCAGCAGCAACAGCGATATCAGCAGCCCCACCGTCAGTGCAAGCAGCGAGAGCTTCACCCCGACTGTGGTTTCGACCGATGAAACTTCACTGGCACCACGGCGGTCCCGAGCCAGCGATGGCATCACCACGACGCTTTTTCCAACCACTGTGAGTACGATGTCATTTGCAGGTCTGCTTGCGGCATTGTCTATGTTGTGACAGAGACGATGCCTTGCACCGACGAGACAGACGCGGCACCCAGCACGAGGTCTGGGTCCTCTGCAGCGTGGAGAGGGACGAGTGTATCCTGAGGTAAACCGCCTCTCCACCTTCGCCAGTCATTGCCCGCAGAAGGGATGGGAGGGAGGTGAGAATGAGGGCGAGGACCAGAGTAAACCCAAGATGTGTCAACGATGCTGCAATGCATTCTCCCGTCCTAGACCCTTCCCAATACTGCCTTGCACGCCCTTGTTTGCCCATTTCACGACACGCCCTTCTGGAAAGATCAGCATCCTAATGCTTTCTGTTATGGCGAATACCTTTCTTTGGAAACGGACATGCTGCCTCGCATCAGTCCAGCGGGCAGTAGTCAACGCGCAAATGTATGATCATCCAGTTCAGCAAAGTGTCCAGCGAGAGATCCGTTTTGAAATGGCACCGCCCCCATTGGTTTATTTATTTTTTTCACTTCGCCGAGGAAGTCTCAGCAGAACTCAAACTTTTTCACAGGAGCCGTACTTCTTCCGTGCAGCTGACACAGATGTTCAATCTTCTGGTTACAATTTAAACGCGATTCTAGAGAACATCCATTTTTTGCCTCGCGGGATAGTGACGGGTATTGGTGCCAATGCAGCATGATCTTCACAGCCAGCCAGGGTCATGCGCCAACCGATCACGTCCATCTGTCGTTCAAGTGCTTGATGGAAGCAACAACGGCTCGAGTATTTCGTTGCGTGGCGCTGCTAGCCAAGGCAGCAGCGCCTTTCACGCAGCAGCTTCCAGCGAGCCGCAGCCCAAGGTAGCAACTCATGTACAAGGCTGGTCGCCGCTTCACCAGCGCTTATTGTTGCGAACATACGACAGAGGACCTCCGCCACAGGGCATCGAGACAAGCCGTATTCGAGAGAACGTCCAACATTGCATCGAGTCCGCCCACCTTCCCCGTAGTTGCCGTGCTCGGTGCCGAGGCGAGAGCTCCATTCTGACGGGGCGCCGCCCTGCGTCCCCCCGGGGAGCGGCTGCGGACTGCTGGGGCGAGCGCGTGCGGCGCTGAGGCGAGAGCCCCAGTGATGACAGCATCCGCCCTCCATCCGTGAACCAGATCACGCTGTTTTGTGGACGGCGATCCATGGCGAGGAAGCATGCTGCCAAGTGCTTTTCAGGTGTCGAACGCATGTTTCAAGCGTGTCTTACACCGGTAAAACGCATGTTAACACCACGTTTAGAACAGGCTTCCGATCTTGTTTGAGCGCACGCGTCGTGCAATGATCGGATTGCTAGGGTGCCCAGTGTCACGGCATCACCAAACATGGCTATGGCGCTTGTGCGCGGCGAAGCCCCGATTCTGAGCGCGTCCCTTGGTTGCCCCTTTTGGGGCGTCCTGGGGGTCTCTTAGGGGGGCCCTTGGGGGTCTCTCGTGGCCCTCTTTTGGGGGCCTTGGGCATTCTGGGGCCATCTGGGAGGACATCGATCACAGAAGGGGGGGCCCTCAGTGAGGATTCCCCCCCTGGAGCCCTAACGTTGCCTCTGTGTGCCCTCTTGGGGCGCTCTCGCGGCGCTCTTGGGCGCTCCTGGGGCCATCTCGGGGCCGTCTTGGGCCCCTCGTTGGGGACCCTTGGGGCCATCTTGGAGCCACGTTGCGGCTTTGGAAGGCCATCAGGAGCGACAGTATGAGAAGGCAAGCAGCACTCACCTTCTTCAGGGTTGGGACGGATGGTGGCCTCTTTGGGGCGTCCTGGAGAAGCTCCGAAGCCACTTGGACCCGTTCTCTTCTCTGGAGCGGTCTTGGAACTTCTTGGTTGGACGCCGTCTGGAGCGACTTCGCACTCCTGCGCCATCCTGGAGGCCGTCTCGGGCTATCTGGGGCCCTCTTGGAGCCATCTTGGGCCATCTTGGAGCCACCAGTTGCCAGGGGTTAGGGGGAGGGGTAGCACCTTCCCCGAAGGGGAAGCAGGGGCCTCGAAGAGGAAGCGCCCTCAACCCCCACACGCCCGAAAGGGCGGGTGGGAGTCGAGCATGAACGGCCCTCCATTCTTGGAGCTGTTACAGAAGTGTACAGTCGGGGCCCTGAAGAAGGAACTCTTTTCGTTGGGGAGGGGCTCCGCGTTCCTTAAGTGTTTCGCAGCTTGCCCTGGATTTTCCCTAGGTTTTCGATCGGACATCGAAGTTCAACTTACGGAAAATAGGGGCCTCGTTCCTTATTTTGGGTTCCTTAGGTCAACGCCCCGACTGCAGGACTAATGCTCGCGGCCCGGAGGCGATCTGCCCCTTTTGGCACCCCCCCACCCCCTGCATCCTTGCAGCTGTCGCGACCTTTCCTGCGAATGTGCGCGGCGCTGGAGCGAGAAGCACCTTTCGGAGACGACCCGCCCTCCATCCGTGAACCTGTTGCAGAGTTTCATCCTTAGGGTCAAACGTGGTAAGGGAGTCTCAGGCGGAGTGCCTGGCACGCCCTACCGGCACGTCTCGGGGCGCGGCAGGGCGGAGTCATTCTCTTGCACAGCCGTGTTCCAGAGCTCAGACATTTTTATGATCGCCCGTCGTCGTAGTTCGTCCATCTCCCTTGCCTCCCTCGGGGCCTCCCCCCCCGTGGCCTCCTCCTGGGGCCTTCCCCATGGTCCGTCTCGGGGTCGCCCTCCTGGGCCGCTGAAGTCTTCACAGAGAAGGCCACCCTTCGGTTGGTAAGGGAGCTGGGGGGGGGGGGGTTGGCATCTTCTCTGCAGATTGGAAGCGCACGTCAACTCACGGCTGGACACACATCGGAGCACCAACATTGATGCATGCACCCATCGGTTTGCTTATCGTGCAATATCTACGCATGCACAACTGTGTGCAGGTGTTCGTTGGTCTCAGCATGTGTACATCGAGATGCGCAACTATAATTTATCTTCTATATATACATATATATATACAATGGTATTGCTGTTCATGTGTTTTCATATGTGATCGTTGCTCATGCGAAAGCTTTCATTGGCTTGTCAACGGTGTTGCTGATGCTGGATGTGTTTCCCGTGCTTGTTCATTGTTGCTTTGATTCGCAGGGCGTGCGTTTTACATGTTTGTTTGCCCCGCATGGCGCATGATCAGTTTTGCCCAGCAGGGCGTGTTCTTGTTCATATCAATTCTAGCAAGTCTGTTCTTTCATAGTTTTATGTTTAGCTTATTCGTGTCTGCTTGTTTTATTGGTGCCCCACAAGACACATTGTCTGCAGTCTAGCCTTGCAGAGCGCATGTTTTGCTACCATCGAGTTGCAGCATCGCGCAGCGCATGTTTTGTTATCATGGCCTTGCAGAGTTGTTTTTTTTTTGGGGGGGGGGAGGGGCATCGGAGGGCGCATTTGTATATATATATATATAACATCCTCGTGCAGCATGTTGTTTGTCAGTTCTGGCCTGCCAGGGCCAACGGAACAAGCATCGGGACAATTAGCGGGACAACCAGCCGGACAACCAGCGGGACAGCCAGCCGGACAACCAGCGGGACAACTTTCACACCACGGCTGGCGCACCGGGCGACTCTTTTTTTTGTCCGACTTGGCCCTGGCGCCAGGTGGACGAGCTCGCTCTGAGGGGCCACCCGCGCCTGCCTGAGGAAGCTGGAGCCACTTTGGGCCATGGGGCACCCCGTGCAACGCCCGACAGGACGCCTCGGCGGGCTCAGAGCAGTGCCAGCTGAGCGCCTGCTGAGGCGATGTGTTGGTGCATCCTGGGCCCCAGCGGGAAAGAAAAGCACGTCGGCGCACGCCAGGAGCATGCGGTGTACGAGCGCACCGCTGCTCGTGTCCTCTCGCTCCCCCCTCTCTTCGGTCTCCTTCCGCCTCCCCTACAGTCGGGGCCTTGAAGAAGGAACGCTTTTCGTTGGGGAGGGGCTCGGTGTTCCTTGATTGTTTCACAGCTTGCCTCAGGCTTTCCTTCTGTTTTCGGCAGGAAATCGAAGGTTAACGTATGGGAAAAAGGGGCCTCGTTCCTTATTTAGGGTTCCTTAGGTCAACGCCCCGACTGTACTGGTCGTCCTCCTGCCCTTCCCTCGGAGCTCGCTCTCCGGACCTCTCCCGGGGTGCGTCCCGGCCAGAAGCTCGAGGCGGATCCAGCCGTGGCCAGGAGGGCGCCCCAGGGAGCCCCCCCCAAGGCCCTGAGGCGTCCAGAAGCTTCGAACCTCCGTCCTCGGATCTCCATCGGGCTCCGCCTCCTCCTCCTCCTCCTCCTCCTCCCTCCTCCCTCCTCCTCCTCCTCCCTCCTCCTCCTCCTCCTCCTCCTCCTCCTCCCCTCCTCCTCCTCCTCCTCCTCCTCCTCCCCTCCTCCTCCTCCCCCTCCCCCTCCTCCTCCTCCTCCTTATCGCGGCGGTAGGCGAGTGATTCGTGGATGAACCCTTTTGGGCACGCTCGACCTCCTCCTGGTAGCTGACGGCGTGAAGTTCGGTACCGATGTTGCCATCCCCCCTCCCAGGGCTGGTCGGCCCTGGAGGGGTTGATCGAGCTAATGCCAGGAGGCCCCTGTAGCACCGCTCCAGGGGTCGCCTGCAGATGGGGACAATTGTAAACGTGGGGGCATACCGACAGACAGACACGTGCAAGAGGGAGAGGGAGAGGGAGAGGGGGAGGCAAGAGAGACCTCAAATACCATGAAAAAGGAAACAGACTTCCTCCTCCTCGTCCTCCTCCTCCTCCTCCATCACTGTTTCCTTATCAATAATTTCTCCCTGTCGCACCCTGAGGCCAGTTTTTTAGGGCGGGCCGGGCGTTTCGCCTGAGTCTTCCTCACCACTTATGACTCTGAAGCTTAAATTTGGCAACGGTTTCAAAGATGGAGGGCGGGCCCTTTCCAAAATGTGGCTCTCGCCCTAGCGCGGCGTCCATTTTTTTAAATTGCAAGAGTTTCACGGATTGAGGGCGGGTCGTTTTCAAAATATGACTCTCGCCTTAGCGCGGCGCACATTCTTTTTATAAATTTGCAAGGGTTTCACGGATTGAGGGCGGGTGGTTTCAAAATGTGGCTCTCGCCTTAGCGCCGCGCAATTCGTTTTGAATATTCGCAAGGGTTTCACGGATTGAGGGCGAGTGCTTTTCAAAATGCGGTTCTCGCCTTAGCGCCGCACGCATTCGTTTCAAACATTTGCAAGAGTGTCACGGGTTGAGGGCGGTTCCTTTTCAACGTGTGGCTCTCGTCTTAGCGCCGCGCACATTCGTTTTAACACTCGCAAGGGCTTCACGGATTCCCATCATCAACGTACCAGGAATGGTGTGTTGGAAGGATTCAGGATTATGGGGGTACACCAGTTCTGTACATTGATTCGCTGTGTTGAAGTCCTAGGAATGGCGTTCTGGCGCGATTCAGGATCGCCAATACGCAACAGTCAGGTTGATCCGAGGTGTTGTAATCCCGAGAACAGTGTTTTAGCATGCTTCAGTGTCTTCACACGGGAGTCTTCCAACGAGGCAGTTCCATCAATTGAAATCAACGGTTGTAGGGGCTTATGAAGAGGGAGCTTGGAGGGAGGGTTCACCCCAACACAGTTGAAGACTCTTGGGTTTACACTGGTCCTCCTCCTCCTCCTCCTCCTCCTCCTCCTCCTCCTCTCTCCTCCACCTCCTTCTCCTCATCCTCCTTCTCCTTCTTCTTCTTCTTCTCCTCATTCTCCTCCTCCTCCTACTCCCTCTCCCTCTCCTCCTCCTCCTCCTCCTCCCCCTCCACCTCCTCCTCCTCCTCCTCCTCCCTCCTGCTCCTCCTCTCCTCCTCCTCCTCCTCCGCCTCCTCCTCTCCTCCTCCTCCTCCCCTCCTCCTCCTCCTCCTCATCAGCATCATCATCATCATCATCATCATCATCATCATCATCATCATCATCATCATCATCATCATCATCATCATCATCATCATCATCATCATCATCATCATCATCATCATCTCCATCATCATCATCATCATCATCATCATCATCATCATCATCATCATCATCATCATCATCAGCATCATCATCATCATCATCATCATCCCTCCTCCCTCCTCCCTCTTCCCTCCTCTTTCCTCCCTCCTCCTCCCTCCTCCCGCCTCCCTCTTCCGTCCTCCTTGGCGTCGCTCGGGCGTTCACATTTTTGTCGGCTCCTCTCCCTTTTACGGGGCGACCTCTCGCGCAGGAAAACAGTGTACATGTTCTTGTTCGGCGAGGACCATCGAGGAGCAGACTGTGATGGGCCAAATTTGACACCAGCGCTACCATAGGTATACCAGGGGAGAGGGGCGGATGGGGAGGTCCTCTTCCTCCTCCTCCTCCTCCTTCTCCTCCCCATCCTCCTCCCCCTCCTTCTCTTCCTCCTCCTTCTCCTCCTCTCCCTCTCCTACCCATAGTCGTGGTGGTGGAAAATCGGCCTATCAGATATGGATCATCTGCCGAAGATTTTGGCGCTCCGCGCGGATTTCTTGGATCCGCGCTGTGCCCCCAAGGCGGCGCCTCCCGCGCCGCCCCTGGCGCGCGGAGCGCGCCAGGGAGGGGGTTCCAGCGCAGATCCAAGAAATCCGCGCGGAGCGCCAAAAGTTTCTGTTTGTGGCGTTTGCTTTTATTTGCTATGTTCGACCAGAGGAGGACAAAGGTACCCATACCTCTACCCTCTCCTCGTTTTCCCCTTTTGGGGCCTCCTGGGCGGCCCTCGTCGCCACTGCTGGATTCGCCTCGGAGTCCTGGTCAGAACGGACCCCGGGAGAGGTCCGATGAGCAGCGGTATCAGTACATTTTGGGTTCCCCAGGATCATCTGCAACAACAACAACTGTGCACGACATCGAGGCATGCACGGGGAATGGACGTCCGAGCGATGGTGAGAGGCGCGCGCTCGCGCGGAGCTCCCTGGACCCCCGGGCGCCAGGACTAATTCCACAGCGAGAGTGTTCTCAAGATCCCGAGCAGGGAAACGATGACGATGACGACGATGACGATGACGAGGACGATGACGACGATGACGACGATGATGACGATGACGATGACGATGACGATGACGATGTCGATGACGATGACGCCGTCGTCGTCATCGTCATTGTCATCGGGGTCTTTGGTATTGGTGTTGATCCTTCCTCGGCCTCTGGGGGCGTCCGATATCGGCTCGCGGCCCCCCGGGCCTGCAACACACAAACACACAAACACAAACACAAACACACACACACACACGCACACACATTCACACACAGACAGACCGACAGACGGACGGATAAACAGACAGACACACACACAAACGTAAACGCAAACACAAACACAAACACAACCACAACCATAACCACAACCACACACACACACCCGCGCACGCACGCACGCACGCACACACGCAGACACACACACACAACACACACCACATAACACACTACACACAGCACACAACGCACAACACAACGCACAAAGCAACCAAACACAACACACAACACGCAACACGCAACACACAGCACACAACACACAACACACAACCCACAACACACAACACACAACACACATCACACACAGCACACAACACACAACGCACAGCACACACCACACAGCACACAGCACACAACACACACACAACACACAACGCACAGCACACACCACACAATACACAGCACACAACCCACAACACACAACCCACAACTCACAACAAACATCACCCACAACACACAACACACAACACACAACACACAACACACAACACGCAACACACAACACACAACACACAGCACACAACGTACAGCACACAACACACAACAACACACAACACACAACACACAGCACACAGCACACAACACACAACACACAGCACACAGCACAGCACACAACACACAGCGCACAGCAAACAGCACACAACACACCACTCACAACCCATAACTCACAACCCACAACCTACAACACACAACACACAACACAACACACAGCACACAACACACAACACACAGCACACAGCACACAGCACACAGCACACATCACGCAACACAGAACACACAACACACAACACACAGCACACACCACACAGCACACAACCTACAACCCACAGCACACAGCACCCATCTCACAACAAACACAGCCCACAAGCCACAACACACAGCACACAACACACAACACACAACACACAACACACAGCTTACAGTACACAACACACAACACACAACACACAAACACACCGCACGTCTGCGCGGAAGAGCCGTCCCTAGGGGGTGGTGTCCAGAGATTTAGGGGCCCACGTCGTGACGGAAACACGCGGTGTCGGGCCTGGTCCTCCTGTCGTTCCCGCTGCAGCCGGCGAGCTGTGCTGGCGTCGCCAGCGGAGGTAGTCGCGCGTCGCGCGGCGTGGCCTGGGCCAGAGAGTTGCTCCACTGAGTCTCACGTGGGCGGCGCGAGAGCCCGAGCAGAACCCGCGCTTCGCGCAGCGCGAAGTGCGAAGCGAGGTGACCAGAGGTCCTCAGGGATCCCTGGAGGTGTCTGGAGGCTCGGGGGGGCGCCCCTGAGACCTCCGGAGGTCCCTGGAAGCCCCTTGGCTGCTCCAGAGTGCCCCCGATGTATGCCAAAGGCACAGGGAATGGACGTCCGAGCGATGGCAACCAGAGGGCCAGGCCCGTCCAAGAGCCTGGGCCCTCGAGCTTCGGTCCTCGACCGGCAGCTGCCTGCACCGTGCGCCTGTCCTGGCCTTCGCGGGAGCGCCGCGCGGCCAGCGCGCGGAGGCCGAGAACGGCCTCTTCGCCATCGACGAGGAAGAGTTGCGCGCGCTGAGCCCCGGCACCTCCATGGAGGGCTGGCGCGAGGCGTCTCCCGTGAGTGCTGTACGGATGCGTGCTTAAGCGTGCGTCATTGCATATGCATATGTCTGTATATGCATATATTACATATACCACATCGAAGACGTATCGCATATATATATATATATATAGATATAGAGGTCGACATCTGTATTTAATGTGTATGTATGCATCTATACATATGCATATATATATATATATATATATGTATTGGTGTGCCCGCATGTACACACAGGCACTTCTACTGTCATGTGTATCTGTGTCTGCGCGTATACATATACGGTATTCACATGTGCGTCATGCATGTGCGATTGGAATGCGTATGCCGCAGCCACCGCCGGACCCCCCGGCGCCCGGCGCCCAGCCCGGCGGTGCCTCTGACGGCATGGCCCAGCGGCCGGCGCCCGGCGCCCGGCGCGCCCAGCCCCTCCAGCCGCCAGCGGGTGGCTCGGGGAGGCCCCCGCCCGACGACGACGACGACGACGAGCACGACGACCTCGATGACGACGAGCACGACGAGCACGACGAGCACGACGACGACGAGGCCGACGACGACGACGAAGCCGCCCGACGACGATGACGACGGCGACGAAGCCGAGGTCGACGAGGACGAAACCAACGACGGCCACGACGACGAGGACGGAGCCGACGACGACGACGAAGCCAACGACGACGATGACCCCCACGACTAAGACGAAGACGACGATGATGACGACGACGACGAAGTTAATGACGACGACGATTATGACGGCCGACGACGGCGACGACAACGACGGCTGCGACGACGGCGACACTGACGTCGACGACGACGACGACGACGACGACGACGACACGCACGACGACTACGATGGCGAGCACGACGACGACGTGGCCGACGACGACGACGACGACGATGACGAAGCCGACGACGACGACCAAGACCACGTCGACGACGGCGGCGACCACGACGACGAGGACGACGACGACGGCTGCGTTCTTCGACGATCCTCGACGGCGGCGCGGGTGGTCCCGCCCGCGCCGGGCAGCGCACGCGGTCGCGGAGCCGAAGCCCCAGCGCGCCTGCCGCCCAGCGGCCTTCAAGTAGCCCGCGCGGGTGCCCGACGGGGCCTCCCACGGCCCTCTCGCCCGCCGCGCACCTGGGTGGGTGAGGGGCCGAGGCGCCGCCCAAGGGCGGGGGGGGGGCTGAAGGATGACCCCGGACCCGCGCCACCTCCTGGGCTCCTTCGCGCCCACCTGCTCCGCGTCGCTGAGCACCAGGAGGCCGTCTGACTCCGGCTCCAGGACGGCCTCCACCGCCGTTCGGGTGTTGCTAGAAGTGCCCCTGGCCCAAGGTGCCCCCAGCTTTCCGCTCCATTTTGGAGCCCCTGGAGTCCCCTGGGCCTCGTAAGGGGTGCCCCGGAGGCCGCCTGGGCCACGCCGAGAATCCTGGGGGTACCTTGGGCCAGGGGTACACGGTACTTCTAGCAGCACCCGAGCCGTGAAGACCTCGAGGAGCTCGGCGCACGCTTCGAGGGGGAACCCGACCAAGAGCACTGCCGCCGTGGCCACGGCCACCCTCGGCGGCGCACTCCGCCCGCACGTGGCGGCCGAGGCGCTCCCCGCAGGGCGCGCCGCGCACGCCGCCTCGTCGAAGCGGCCGCCGTCGGGCGCTTGCCCGCGCTCACGGCGGTGCGGCCTCGGCGTCCCGCCCCGCCCCCGCGGGGGCTGGCGCCTCGACCTGCTCGCTCAGCTCGCGCTCCTCCGGCGCCTGCAGCGGGCCCTCCGGCTGGTGCGGGCTCTCCTGCTCGCCTGTCCGGGTCGCCTCCGCGCCAGCCTCCTGTATCCCTGCCCGAGCCGCGCTCGCCCGCACGACAGCATCCTCGGCAGAGGCGTCCGTGGGGGCGTCCTCGTCGACCTCCGCGTCGACCGGCAGGGGCCTCGCGTCCGCGGCTGCCGCCTGCTCACCCACAGGGCCGTCCTCTGCGGGTGAGGGGGCACCCCGCCAGAGGGAAACCTGATGCCAGCAGCCTGCCCGCCCGCCTGCTCCTCGTCCTCGTCGTTCGCCTCGTCGTTCGAGGTGCCCGCGTTCTCCTTCACGCCCGCCTCGGCCGAGCGCTACCCCAGCCGCCGACCCGCCTGCAGGCCGTCCGCGAAGGCCACGGCCTGCGGGTGCGACTCCAGCGGGATCCGCTTCCCTGGCGCGAGCGCCAGGAGCACGCGCGCAGTCCCTTCACGCTCGAGGTGGATCTGGCCGAAGTTCGGCCGCAGACCTGCTCCTCCTGAACCTGCTTCTCCTCCGTGGTGGCGCCGTCCGCTGCCAGCCAGTCCATCAGCGCGTCCTCGCCAGCGCCCTGCAGGAAGGGGGGGCCGCCAGGTTCCGGCACCACCAGCAGGCGTCCGCGGGCGGCACTTCCCGCTGCGCCTGGCGCACCTCCAGGCGGTCCTCCTGCGGCAGCCTGCGCAGCAGCGCGCGGTCTGCCGAGGCAAGGCACTGCCCCTTGCTGTCCGCGTGCAGCGCCACGTTCCTCCTCGGGATCCCCTCCGCCGGCGCCACGCCCTGCAGCGCAGTTCAGAGGGCCGGGACGAGCGCCGCGACGCGGTCGGCCAGCTCCGGCTGCCCCGGGATGATCGTGCAGCCCTTCTGCACATGCAGCTCGCCGCGCAGCCTCTGCACACCTGGCAGCAGCCAGTCCGTGAGCCGCCGCCAGCAGCGTGTCCGCCGCCGTGCCGCCGTCCGTGCCGCACGAGTCTCAGGAGGGAAAAAACACACACACAGACACAATTAATCGCGGGTTACCCAGAAAATATGGGAAACTATGGGAAGTGGGGGGAAGACAGAAACCCAGAAAATATGGAAAAATATGGGGAGTATTTTTATTTGTGTGTATTTGTTTGTGTGTCCTGGGGCCCCTTCACCTGTCCGCGCCACCATGCTCGCGCCGGGCGCCCGCCGCACGGCGGCAGCGAAGGGGCTGGCTTGAGCCATGCTCGCTACGGACGGCGACGTCGACGACAACGACAGGGCGCCAGTGACTTCGGTGGCGACGGCCGACGACGCCGACGCCCAGGCCCCCGACGACGACGTCGACGACCACGACGACGACGAAGCCCATGGCGACCACGACCACGACCACGACGACGACGAAGCCGACGACGAAGCCGACGACGATGACGAAGCCGACGACGACGGCGTCGACGACGCCGACGCGACCACGACGACGACGAAGCGGACGACGCCGACGAAGCCGACGACGACGAAGCCGACGACGAAGCCGACGACGACGACGCCTACGACGAGGACGACGACGAGGACTCCGACGACGACGACGAAGCCGACGACGACGAGGCAGCCGACGACGAAGCCGACGACGACGACGTCGACGTCGACGGCGACGACGACGACGAAGCCGACCACGAAGCCGACGACGACGAAGCCGACGTCTCCGACGACGTCGACGACGACGACCACCAGGACGCCAACAACAAAGCCGACGACGACGACGATGAAGGCGACGACGACGACGACTGCATCGGCGACGTCGACGACGAAGACGACGACGATGAAGCCGACGACGACGACGCCGACGACGACGACGACGACCACGACGACACTGCCGACGACGACGACGAATCCGCCCGACGACGACGACGTCGACGACGACGGCGACGAGACGGTGGCGACGACATCGACGACGACGACGACAAAGCCGACGACGACGAAGACGAAGACGACGACGACGACGACTATGACGGCTGCGACGACGACGACGGCGACGACGTCGACGATGACGATGACGATGACGGCGACGACGACGACGACCACAACGACAACGAAGACGACGACGACGACGCCGACGAAGCCGACGACGAAGGCGACGACGACGACGCCGACTACGACCACTGCGGCGGCGACGACGACGACCACCACGACGAAGCCGATGTCGACGAGGACGAAGCCGATGACGACAACGACAGCGACGACGGCGACGACGACGAAGACGACGTCGACGACATCGACGACGACCACGACGACGACGACGACGACGATGAAGCCAACGACGACGATGGCGTCGACGACGACGACGACCTCGACGACGACGAAGCCGACGACGAAGCCGACGAAGCCGACTACGACGACGACGGCGACGACGACCGCGGCGACCACGACGACGACGAAGCCGACGACGCCATCGACTGCGGTGACGACGACGGCCGCGACCACGACGACGACTCGACGGCGACAAAGCCGACGACTCTGACGACGACGCCGACGACGACCACGACAACTTCCCCTATCACGGTGACGACGACGTTGACGACGACGATAACGACAACGACGACCACGACGACGACCACGACGACGATGACTTAGAAGAAGCCGACCACGACGGCGACGACGACGACGGCGACGACAAAATTGACGACGTCGTCGTTGACGACGACGACAACGACGACGCCGGCGACGACGACAACGCCGACGATGACGACGCTTACGAAACTGACTTCGACGACGACGAACACGTCGACGTCGAGCACCTCGACGACGATGACGACCACGACAACGACGACGACGACGACGACTGCGGCAACGACGACGGTCATTACGACGACGACCACCATGACGACGACGAAGCCGACGACGATGATGACGACGACGATGACTGCGGCAACGACGACGACGAAGACGACGACGACGGCGGCGGCAGCGACGGCGACGACGACAACGACGATGACTGCGGCGACGAAGCAGGCGGCGACGACGACGACGACGGCGACGACGACGACGACCACGACGACGACGAAGGCAAACACGACGACGACGACGACTACGACGAAGCCGACGAAGCCGATGACGTCGACGACGACGACGACGACGACTGCGGCGACGACGACGAAGCCGACGACGACGACGAGGACGCTGGTGACGAGGACGACGACGAGGACGCCGTCCACGACGACGACGACGGCGACGACTGCGACGACGAGGACGACCACGGCGGTGACGGCGACGATTGCGACGACGTCGTCGACGACGAAGAAGCCGACGACGACGGCGACGATGACGACGCCGACGACGACGACTTCCGGGGCGACGACGACGACGACGACGACCACGAGGCCGACGACGATGACGATCAGAACCACGACCACGACGACGATGAAGCCGACGACGACTACGACGACGCCGACGACTGCGGCGACGACGACGGCCGCGACCAACGAAGCTGACGACGACGACGGCGGCGACGACGACGACGACGTCGACGACGACGACGATGACGACGACGGCGAAGACGACGTCGACGACGACGGCGGCCGCTACGATGACGAAGCCAACGACGGCGACGACGATGGCCACGACGGCCTCGACGACATCGACGACGACGACGGCGGCGCCGACGACGACGACGAAGCCGACGACCACGACGTCGACGAAGTCGACGACCACCGCCACGACGCCGACAACGAAGTCGACGACGACGACGCTGACGACGAAGACGAAGAAGTCGACGATGACGACGACGACGAAGTTGACGATGACGACGAAGCCTGCGATGACGACGGCGGCGCGCCGACGACGACAGTGACCATGGCGGCGACGACGACGACGACGCAGCCGACGACGACGGCGAGCAAGGCCTCGCCTCCCCGCGGCCGCGGAGCCGCCGGCGGACGGCAAAGGGCGGCCGCCGCGGCCCCGCCCGGCTGCTCGAGGACGCCTCTGCCGGGCCGGGCTGCCGCGCCGCCGCGCGCGTGCCTTCGCCGCGCCGGCGTCACGTCGTCGTCTCGGCCGTCGCCGTCGTCGGGCTGATCGTGCTTGCCGTGGCCGCCTCCGCCGTTTCCGTCGTCGTCGT
Organism: Prorocentrum cordatum; assembly: GCA_963575745.1. Classification (NCBI taxonomy): domain Eukaryota; class Dinophyceae; order Prorocentrales; family Prorocentraceae; genus Prorocentrum; species Prorocentrum cordatum. Next base: position 104,949 of record CAUYUJ010019706.1, read on the forward strand.
CGTCGTCGTCGTCGTCGTCGTCGTCGTGGTGCTGGTGGTGGTGGTCGTCTTGCTCGTCTTGCTCGTCGTGCTCGTCGTGGTCGCTGTGGTCGCCGCCGCCGTCGTGCTCGTGGTGCTCGTCGTGGTCGCCACCGCCGTCGTCGTCGCCGTCGTTTTCGCGGTCGGCCGCCGTCGGCATTGTCGTCTAGCGGCGGTCGCGTCGCCGTCTTCGTGAAGAGGTCGTCTCGTCGTCGACACTGTCGTCGGCCTCGCCGTCGTCGGGTGGCGGCGTGATGCGGCCGTGGCGCCCTCCGCCCCTCACATCCAGGAGGCGCGCTGCCGCGGTGGCGACCCTGGCGCGGGCATTCGCGCGATCTGCGCGACATTGAGCGATCTGCGTTGGCGGAAGGCCGCGAGCGCTCGTGGCTGAACGGCCTACGCGGTGTCGGAGCGAGAGTCCAGCGGGCAGGCCGCCACGGCACGGGCCTGCCGCATTCGGTCCTCGGTCTTCGATCCTCTGTCCCTCTTCCTTCCCCCTCCTCCTCCCGCCTCCTCACGCCTCCGCCCGTCAGCTCCTCCTCCTCCTCCTCCTCCTCCTCCTCCTCCTCTGCTCGTCTTCTCCTCCTCTTCCTCCTGCTCTCGTCTTTTCCTCTCCCCCCTCCTCCCCCCTCCTTGTCCTCCTGGATCCTCGATCCTCGGTCCTGACCACGACGGGCTTGGCGACGGCAGCGGCGGCGGCGGCGACCCCCTGGGGGCCGCGGCCGCTCTTCGGCCAGCGCCGCCCGAGGGGGGCCGCGGCGAGACACCGAGCACGCGGACGAGCTGCGGCTCATGGTGGAGGACCTCCGCCGCCGTCCTCGCCGTCGCTGCTGTGAGGAGGAGTGGGAGGAGGAGGAGGAGGAGGAGGCGGCGGAGGAGGAGGAGGAGGAGGAAGAGGATGGGAGAAGGAGGAGGATTTTTTGACATCGGCCCGAGCACGACATGACCTAGAGCCGCCGCCAGGATCCGACCTCGCATCGGGACGCTCCGAGTGAACGCCTCGCGACGGCGCTTGGAGCTGCAGGTGTGGCTCTTGGGCGGCGGCCTGCACTCCAGGGCGGCGGAACCCGGGTCGCCCGCGGGGGGCGTGAAGAGCACCGCGCCTCGCGGCTGCCCTTCTCCAACGGGGGGCGGCGGCGCGAGGGCGGGGCTGGCGCGGAGAGACCTGCGCGACGCCACGCCGCGGGGCGCGATGCGCAGAGCGAGGCGACCTGGTGAGCTCAGACCCGCTCGGCGGCCGCGCCGTGCGTGGCGCGCGCGCGCGCGCTCCGCGTCGGGCAGGGGGCCCACCACGCTCTGCGCCCCCTTTGCGGCCCTCGTCTCGAGGGCGCGCAGGCGAGGGGACCACAGCAGGCTCGCGCCGTGCTGGGCGCGCCGGCGACCCCCGCGCGCGGCGCGCGGGTGGCTGCGGATCGGTCGCTGTCGAGCGGTCTGCTCTGGCGGAGAGCTGCGATCGCTCAGGGTTCCCTGAGATCTTGGCGGTGCAACTTTTTCACGACGGGCGTTTGCGCTCAATCTCGGGCCTCGGGACCCTCACAGATCGATCCCGCTCGAACAATGAAGCAGAAAGATGGGGTCCGGGGCTCTGGTCGTGATTTTCTACGATGTTGCAACTCTTTTGCAACGTCGGATCTCAGGGCTGAGCGGTCTTCGCGGGGTCAGGAACCTCAACGGAGGAAAACGCACCGATACCTATACGACCACCCTTCGGGTGATCAGGAGGTCGGGGGGGAAAGAACCAACGGATGACAACTGCGATGATTGTGATTGTGACGATGCTGGTGATGCGCTCACGAGTTGGCGACGATGCACGCAGACGATGTTGGTGGGAATGCATGATGGCGATGGTGGTGGTGGTGGTGGTGGTGGTGTTGGCGCATGGCGACGACGCTGTCGACGAGCGGGGCATCGCAAACGTGCCGCACACAGCAGTAGCAGTGCATCACGCAACCTCGGGTAGCAGACGACACACAACAGTGATTGCGTCACCTCCGCCATGGCGGCCACATGAACACCACCTCCGCTTTGTGAGGCTGTTGATTGATGATTGTGCTGGTTGATTGCTGATTGCGCTTGTGCGTGTGATTGTGATGATGGTGTTTTTTTCTGCGCTCGCGCCAGTGTCTCCAGGTGAAGTGCAAGCGCCAGTCCACAATGTTCCACTCAGCGGTCCGAGCCAGCGGCGGCACGAAAGGCATTGACAGAGCCTGGTGCCGTGGGAGCCTGCGTGTGGCTGCTGTCGACACCAAAGCTTGGTGCCCGCAAGCGGCAGCGGACTCGGCCCGCTCACGAACAGCCCACAGAGCCACGCAGAGAAACTACCACAACATCCACGCAGAGAAAATGCCTAAGCTGGGTGCTGCAGTGAGGTCAATGGCGCTTGGCACGTGCTTCATCTGGAGTTCAGTTCGAGTTGCCGCTTTGCTTACCGCCACAACCCATGCATTTCGGGCTATGGACATCGCTGCCGAAGAGCACACACATACAGTTTAAGAGCTGTGGGACGCGGAAGGACCCAACGTTGGACCAGGCACGCAAGCTGTGAAAGCATCTTGGAAAGCCCAAACATGTGGAAGCGTCGGGTGCGGTGCAGAATCGTATCTAGTGGCTTTCGTCCCAGCCCGCCGTCGTGCCAGGGCAAGAGGCCCTTTCAGATTTCTCTTGGGGTCGGCCTATTAGATGCCTCTTGGGGTCTCTTGGGAGGCCTCTTGGAGGCCTGGAGGCCCGTTTTGGGCCTCTTGTGGCTTCCTGGGGGCCTCTTGGAGACTTTTTGTGGGCCTCTTGCGGCCTCTTGAGGGCCTGGTGGCGGTCTTGGGGGCATTCTTGGGGCGGAGTGCTGGACATGCCAGTTCGCATTCAACGTCTCATGGCCCTCTTGGGGGCTCGGGTGCTCTCTTTGGGCGGTCTTGGGTGCCCCTACTTAGTTTAATGGCTCACCCATCATCTCGAACAGCCCAAACTGAGCTTAGCTGCTTCACTTATCGAGTCATATCTGAAGCTTCAACATCTCTGGTCAAAGTCAAGCACTATGGGCCGCTTGAGCTGGCCTCCAGGGCCTCCAATACGGCCCAAGACGAAGAGGCCCCTAGGGGGGGGCCATCATAGGACGCGTTGGAAGTGTGCATGCCTGACCACGCCCCCAAGGCATCCGAAAAGTGATGCGGGGCACTCCCGAGGCCCCCCCCTTGGAGCGCACAGGAGCGGCTGGAGCTCGGGGATCCGTGCCCGTTCACCTTCCACTTGCCTCTGCTCCACACTGGGGGCTGAGAGCTCGAAGTGACTTCAGGACACTCCGCTCGGTGCCTCGCGGCACGGTGGCGGATAAGAGCTTGACATATCGCTTGGGGACGGCCACTGTTCATAATATGCAGTATGACGACACACGCACCCGACGAGTCAACGGCAGCGAGTGCCTCTCGGACTGTAGAGTCGCGGGGAGGGCATGCAATGACATGATGTCCGCATTCCAGAGAGAAAGAGAGAGAGAGAGAGAGAAAAAAAAAGAGAGAGAGAGAGAGAGAGCGGGCGACGAGGTCTTACGTTGCTGGCACACGAGAGACGCCGCGAAACCCGATGCTAGATTGGGATTGCAAGTTGTGTTGCGAGGTGTCGGAGTGCACCCGCGAGCGCTCGTGGACAATGCATCATGAGGTGCTCGACCTCCCGAGGCCCGTGCATGTCAGACAAGATGACCGGGGAGTGCGAGTGTATGTGCTGTGCCGCTGGGATCCAGTGCGAAGCATCGAGCGAGCGGGGCAGCCCGTTATGGCAAGCTGACAAGAGGTGTGCAGAAACGGATGGCCTGACCAGAGTCGAGCAAGTAAATGAACACTGTGAGGCTGCCTTCAGGGTGCGCAGTGCTCCAAGACAGGTCAAGACGGAGCTTGATCAGTACTTCACAAGGGAAACGCCATGATCACGCAGGAGGTTGGGCGGAACCGTTGCGTATAAATTTGCGCCACGAGGGGTCGGTCAGTGCCGAAACCTGCTTCATTCAGCAGGTGATGCCGCATCGTACTTGGTAGATATGTGAGCCATATCTGTTGAAGCTAAAGAGGTCCCGTCATATCATCACAATCGTAGTTGCCGTCGTCGTCATCACCATCATCACCATCCTCAAGGCCGCTCTCCAGCTCAGGCCTTTCAATGCGCAGCGGTCTCCCAACCCCGCCCGCCCGTGCCATGAGCCAGGCGGGGGGCGGCGATCCGCAGCCGCGGTGCGCAGAGCGCTGCGGGCGCGCTCGCGGCGGGCCGCCGCCGCCGCATCGGAGTCTGATGGAACGCTGTGGCGCCCTCCCCCCCCGTGGGGCGATGAGGCGCTCGCGCGCACAGGCTCGACGATGGCGCAAACATCAATGCTTGATCAGCCTGGGCGCGCGCCTCGGGACGCCGCCAGGGCTCGATGCACGCGTCGATGGCGAGCCCCATGGAGACAAGGTGAGCGAACTGGAAGTCCCGCACGCTGTCGCCGACAAGTTCTACGCCCGGCAGAGCGCGGAGGCGGGATGGGCTGGGGGGAAGGGTGGTGAGCCCGGCTGTAGTGGTTCAGAGCTGCTCGACCGCTGTATTGGGCGCCACCTGTCCCCGCCCTCCC
>CAUYUJ010019706.1:109660-119660 GCA_963575745.1 Prorocentrum cordatum
TGCCGCGCCTGCTGGCGGGGTGGCGGCTTCAGCCCCTCCCCACGCACTCGAGTCTCCACGCCATGTCATGTTCGCCATGTCGTTGCGGGTGCTTCCGCTGTGAGGGCCTCCACTGCACCCTTGCACTGTCTCTGCCTGTGCGCATGCTGGGCCATTCGGCTCCCAGCATGTGCACCTTTTCCTCAGCGCTTGGCGCCCCTCTGCCGTCCGCCGCCTGGCCGCGGACTCTGTCACTTTCGAGGTCCGCCAATGGGGGCTAAAGGTTAGCTGGCAGCGGCTGGTGCCGCTGTGCTGTCGGCTAGCCTTTGCCGCTCCTGTTGGGGTTCTCGGCCTGTGCGCACTGTGCTGGGCCATGCGGCTCCCAGCTGGTGCACCTTTTCTCTTTTCGCCAGCCCGTGCGCCCGTGAGGCAATGCGGCCACGGGGCCTGGGCGTGGGGGCGGGGGGTGCCCCGTCTCTGCGCGCCGCGCTGCGGCCAAGCGCCCAACCGGCGGTCCGCCAAGCCGCCTTAGCCACGTTCTCACGTCGCCACTTGCGTTGGGGCCTTCTTCTTCACGCGGTCTGACAGGTGAGATCTTCACAGTCTGTCCGCCGTCCGTTGCTTCAGACGCAATGCGCCGGGGGAGGGGGCCTGTTGCCCGCCCTCGTTTCTTAAGGCTGCACCGCCGCTAATAGGGCTTGGCGAGTTGTCGCACCGCAGTGCGCCTCGCGGACGGACCCTGGTCCGCCCACTTGTCCGATCTCTTCTCTCTTCTCTCTTTCTCTCGCCTGTCTCCTCTCTCAACTCCCCCTCTCTCTCTTTTCTCTCTCTCTCTCTCTCTCTCTCTCTTTCTCTCCCTCCCTCTCCGCTCTCTCTCCGCTCTCTCTCTCTCTCTCTCTATATATCTCTCTCTCTCTCTCTCTCTCTCTCCTCTCCCTCTCTCTCGCTTCCTCTCTCTCTCTCTCTCTATATATATTTCTCTTGCTCTCTCTCTCTCTCTCTCTCTCTCTTTCTCTCCTTCTCTCTCTCTCTCTCTCTCTCTCTCTCTCTCTTCTCTCCTTCTCTCCTTCTCTCTCTCTCTTTCTTCTCTCTCTTCTATAACTTATTATAATATATATATATATATATTTCCTATCTCCTCTCTCTCCTTTCCTCGCTCTCTATCTCCTCTCTCTCTCTCTCCCTCTCTTTTCTCTCTCTCCGCTCGCTCGCTCGCTCGCTCGCCGCTCGCTCTCTCTCTTCTCTCTCTCTCTATCTACTCTCTCTCTCCCTGCTCCTCCTCTCTCTCCTCTCTCTCTCTCTCTCTCGCATCTCTCCTCTTCTCTCTCTCTCCTCTTCTCTCTATCGCTCGCGCTCCGCGCTCGCGCTCGCGCGCGCGCTCTCTCTCTCTCCTCTCTCCTTCTCTCTCTCTCTACTCGTATCATCTCTCTCTCTCTCTCTCTCTCTCTCTCTCTCTCTCTCGCTCTCTCCCGCTCTCTCTCTCTCTCTCTCTCTCTCTCTCTCTGTCTCTCTCTCTCTCTCTCTCTCTCTCTCTCTCTCTCTCTCTCTCTCTCTCTCTCTCTCTCTCTCTTTCTCTCTCCTCTCTGCTCTCTTCGCTACTGGCTACTGACGGAGTCTGGGTTAGGTGAGCCTGAGTGTGGGTGAGTCTGAGTATGGGTACGTCTGCGTGTGCCTGACTCTGAAGAAATGAATCTGAGTGTGAGTGAGCTTGTGTATGAGTGAGTCTGGGTGCGAGTCTGAATCCCAATGGTGCCCCTGGCAGTGTCTGGCGACTAGGAGGCCCAGGTCGACTCCTCTTTGGGAAGCCAAAATGCTGCCCCTGGCAGCGTTTGGTGACTATGAAGCCCCTGGTGGACCCCCCTGGGGCTCCCAAATGATGCCCCTGGCAGCGTTTTGTGACCATGAGGCTCTCAAGAGATACATGTTGGGGACGCCAAACGGCAATTCTAGCTGAGGCGTCCCACCAAAATCGGCGCGAACGGGCTCGTGAGATCAGCCAGGGTGGCTCCCCCTCGGGGCTCCCAATGATGCCCCTGGCAGCGTTTGTGACCATGAGGCTCTCAAGAGATACATGTTGGGGAGGCCAAACGGCAATTCTAGCTGAGGCGTCCCACCAAAATCGGCGCGAACGGGCTCGTGAGATCAGCCAGGGTGGCTCCCCCTTGGGGCTCCCAAATGATGCCCCTGGCAGCGTTTTGTGACCATGAGGCTCTCAAGAGAGACATGTTGTGGAGGCCAAACGGCAATTTTAGCTGAGACGTCCCACCAAAATCGGCGCGAACGGGCTCGTGAGATCAGCCAGGGTGGCTCCCCCTTGGGGCTCCCAAATGATGCCCCTGGCAGCGTTTTGTGACCATGCGGCTCTCAAGAGAGACATGTTGGGGAGGCCAAAACGGCAATTCTAGCTGAGGCGTCCCACCAAAATCGGCGCGAACGGGCTCGTGAGATCAGCCAGGGTGGCTCCCCCTTGGGGCTCACAAATGATGCCCCTGGCAGCGTTTTGTGACCATGAGGCTCTCAAGAGAGACATGTTGGGGAGGCCAAACGGCAATTTTAGCTGAGACGTCCCACCAAAATCGGCGCGAACGGGCTCGTGAGATCAGCCAGGGTGGCTCCCCCTTGGGGCTCCCAAATGATGCCCCTGGCAGCGTTTTGCGACCATGAGGCTATCAAGAGAGACATGCTGGGGAGGCCAAGCGGCAATTTTAGCTGAGACGTCCCACCAAAATCGGCGCGAACGGGCTCGTGAGATCAGCCAGGGTGGCTCCCCCTTGGGGCTCCCAAATGATGCCCCTGGCAGCGTTTTGCGACCATGAGGCTCTCAAGAGATACATGTTGGGGGCGCCAAACGGCAATTCTAGCTGAGACGTCCCACCAAAATCGGCGCGAACGGGCTCGTGAGATCAGCCAGGGTGGCTCCCCCTTGGGGCTCCCAAATGATGCCCCTGGCAGCGTTTTGTGACCATGAGGCTCTCAAGAGATACATGTTGGGGAGGCCAAACGGCAATTTTAGCTGAGACGTCCCACCAAAATCTGCGCGAACGGGCTCGTGAGATCAGCCAGGGTGGATCCCCCTTGGGGCTCCCAAATGATGCCCCTGGCAGCGTTTTGTGACCATGAGGATCTCAAGAGAGACATGTTGGGGAGGCCAAACGGCAATTTTAGCTGAGACGTCCCACCAAAATCGGCGCGAACGGGCTCGTGATATCAGCCAGGGTGGCTCCCCCTTGGGGCTCCCAAGTGATGCCCCTGGCAGCGTTTTGTGATCATGAGGCTCTCAAGAGATACATGTTGGGGGCGCCAAGCGGCAATTCTAGCTGAGGCGTCCCACCAAAATCGGCGCGAACGGGCTCGTGAGATCAGCCAGGGTGGCTCCCCCTTGGGGCTCCCAAGTGATGCCTCTGGCAGCGTTTTGCGACCATGAGGCTCTCAAGAGATACATGTTGGGGGCACCAAACGGCAATTCTGGCTGAGACGTCCCACCAAAATCGGCGCGAACGGGCTCGTGAGATCAGCCAGGGTGGCTCCCCCTTGGGGCTCCCAAGTGATGCCCCTGGCAGCGTTTTGTGATCATGAGAGAGTGTGAGTGTGAGCTTAACTTATCTTATCGTATCTTGAAATATCTTCTTATCATATCTTGTGCTATCTTATCTTATCTTGTAGTATCTTATCTTGTCTTGTCTTATCTGGTGATTATCATTGGGAGGAGGGAGGCGCGAGCGGGAGGAAGAAGGAGGAGGAGGAGTGGGCGGCGTCAGAGTAATAACAAGAACCCCAATCCTTAGGATATGGGGAACAAGAACCCCAATCCTTAGGATATGGGGAAAAACTCGGAGGTCCGCGCGGATTTCTCGGATCGGCGCTGGGGCCCCCCGGCGGTGCCTCCGGCGCCGCCCCCAGGGAGGGGGGTCCAGCGCCGATCCGAGAAATCCGCGAGGACCTCCGAGTTTTTATGTTTATGCCACTTTTTGTTCCCCTAGTAATCCATGTAGTTCATGGGACTTGGTCCTTAAGTACGGTGCGAGCACCATAATTCAGGAGGAAAAAATCACACACAGACGCAATTCATCGTCGATTCCCCCGAAAATATGGGAACACATGGGCAGTGGGGGGGATGACAGAAACCCAGAACATATGGGAACAAATGGGGAATCCTTTGATTGGTGTGTGTACTTGCTTGTGTGTCCTGGGGCCCCCTTCTATAATCCATGTGGTTCCGCCCTCTCGCCGCCACAGAGTGGGCGCGCCAGGGCGGGCACCCCGGGCCACGGCGCTCGCCATGCCAGGGCCCTTGGGAGGGGCAGGGCGGGGGCAGGCCCGGGCGGCGAGCTCGAGGCGGTGGTGCGCTAGGCCGAGCCGTGCTGGGCTTGGCATCGCTCGGACGTGTGCATTCTTCCTTCGGCGGGGACCATCGAGGAGCATCCTTGATCATTTGGCAAAACCACGCACGAAACCGAAAAAAAAACAGGGAATGGACGTCCGAGCGATGGCCAGTGGGGCGAGCCAGGCTCAGGCGAGCAGCAAGTCGTGCTCGTGCAAGCCGAGTGACTTTGGCGGCGAGCTCGTGGGGGAAGCGAGGAGGAGGAGGCCTTCTCGGCAGGCGGCGGGGCTTCTCAGAAGCCCTCGCGCCGTCTGAGAAGTCCTCCGTGTCTTCGGGGGCGGCACAGGGAGCATTTCTCAGAAGTCCTGGGGGGCTTCCGGGTCTTCTGAGAAGGCCTTCTCCGCGGGGCTCGGGACCCCAGACTGCGTCAGCGGCGGGGGCGAGCTCCGCGTCGTCAAGACCAGAACAAGGGCCCCACCCAGGGCTTTGACGCCGGCGGTAGTCAGCACCTGTCTGTAGAACCACAGCAGGCGCCCTCGGGGGCAAGCGCTGCTTGGGCATCGCGGCCCATGCTGCTGTGCAGCCACTGCCGCGAACGAGAAATGCCCCACATTTACAGTGACGAGTGCCTCGGTACATCTGCGTTTACCTTGGATTCTGTGAGCGTCTTTCATCTTGGCACTTCTCGCTGCCGATGTATATGGGCCGTGTGCTGCGCCTCCTGTGCCAGGGTCAACATGGCGGCGCAGTCCGATGTTCCGAGGGTGCTGTGAGCGGCTTTAGCGAACGCGCCTCCTCCTCCTCCCGCCCCGGTCCTCCTCCCCCTCCCTCCCCATCCTCATCCTCCTCCTCCTCCTCCTCCTCCTCCTCCTCCTCCTCCTCCTCCTCCTCCTCCTCCTCCTCCTCCTCCTCCTCCTCCTCCTCCTCTCCTCCCCCTCCCCCGCCCCCTCCCTTCCTCCCCCGCCCCCTCCCCCAGTTCGATGCAGGAGTCACTGCCGGTGTACATGCCATCCTTTCCGAGCCAAGAGGGGGTGCGCACTGATGGGCACAGGATGGACCTGGCAACGATCGGTGGAGGTGTATTGAGTGGTGCAAATGCCATCCATGCTGCATCGCGTTGACGATAAAGCCTGCGAAGAGGAGACGCCTCCAAATCGGCGAACGGGCGTTTCGCTTCAGACATTCGTGCAATCTTGGCGCGAACTGGCCCGAGGTGCAGTCCTGGTCGGCTGACCCTTGATTGGCCGAGGTACCACCCCTGGCGCATCGCAATGAGCATGAGCCTCTGGCAAAGACGTGCCTCCAGCGCCGCGAAGAGGCGCTCCCCTGGCGACATCCCTGCAGTCTGGGCGCGAACGGGCCGGTGGCACGTCCCTGGTATGCCCCCCCTTGGTGGGTCCGGATGCAGTGTTGCATCGCGGTGGCAACGGGTCTTTGGACAGGGACGCCTCCACGGCCGCGAGCGGGTGTATCGCTGCAGAGATCCTCACAGCCTGGGCACGAGCGGGCCCGCGGACGCGCCCCTGGCTGGCCGCCATCGGGTGGCTCGAGTGCCACGAACCATGAGTGGACCTGCGTGTGGATGGATCCGAGCATGGGCGTTTTTGAGTGTGAGTGCATCTGAGCGGGCGAGTCTGAGTGTTGATGAGTCCGAGTACGAGTGGGTCTGAGTATGTGTGGATGTGCTTTTGAGTGGGTAAGGGTACGAGTTGCTCTGAGTGTGGCGAAGTTTGGTAATGAGGGGGTCTCAGTCGGATTGAGTCCGGGTATAGGTGAGTCTGAGCATGAGTGAGTGAGAGTGCGTCTGAGTGTGAATGGCTCTGGGGAGGAAGGGGGGAGGCGACAGGAGGGAGGCGGAGGGGTCCCACCAATAACAAACACCCGTACCTAAGACATGGGGAATGAGCTTTCGGAGGTCCGCGCGGATGTCTTCCATCGGCGCTGGAGCATCCTCCCTGTGGTATGGAGCGCGCCAGGGGCGGCGCCGGAGGCGCCGCGAGGGAGCCCCGCGCAGATCCAAGAAACCCGCGCGGGCCTCCGAGCGCATGTGTGTATGCCGCTTCTCCTCCGAGGCCTGGGCCGCAGCACGACTCTACAGGCCCTACATTCGGCGGCGGGCGCGGGGGGGAAATGAGAAGGGGCGGGACTTCCGAGGCTTCTGAGAAGTTTCTGGACTTCTGAGAGGGCTTCTGAGAAGCTCTGCCTGTGTTCGAAACAGGCCAGGGAGACGTCTCAGAAGCCCCCCGGACTTCTAAGAAGTCCCGCGGCCCTCTGAGAAGGCCTTCTCCTTCTCATTTCCCCCCTGGGCTCGTCGCCTAAACATGGTCTGAGGGGGCCCGCCTTCCTCCTCTCGTGCTCCCCTTGCCGCCGCTGGCCTTCTCCCCGCCCCTCCTGCGCTCAGCTTGCTGTCCTTCGCAGCAGCCCCGCGCCTTCGACCGCCTCGCGCGACCGCCGGGCCCGCGACGGAAGCGGTGCGCGGCGCTCCTCCTTCAGGAGGGAAACAAACACACAGACACAATTCATCGTCGATTCCCCAGAAAATATGGGAGAATATGGGAAGTGGGGGGGGGAAGAGAAAAACCCAGAACATATAGGAAAGTATCCCGGCAATGCAACCTAACAGCGATATGTAGGAGCATATTTGGAAGCCTTCCCCTTAAGATTCAGATGAGAATCCAGTTGTAGAATTTTGCTGTTCTCGCAGTCGTAGTCGCATTCGCGATGACAGTCGCAGTGGCCTGCATCAGCCTCAGCCTCAGCCTCAGCCTGCCTCAGCATCAGCCTCAGCCTCAGCCTCAGCCTCAGCCTGCCTCAGCCTCAGCCTCAGCCTGCTTCAGCCTCAGCATCAGTCTGCCTTCAGCCTCGGCCTCAGCCTCCGCCTGCCTCAGCCTCAGCCTGCATTAGCCTCAGCCTCAGCCTCAGCCTGCTCAGCATCAGCCTGCCTCAGCCTCAGCCTCAGCCTGCCTCAGCCTCAGTCTCAGCCTGCTTCAGCCTCAGCCTCAGTCTGCCTTCAGCCTCGGCCTCAGCCTCAGGCTGCCTCAGCCTCAGCCTGCATCAGCCTCAGCCTCAGCCTCAGCCTGCTTCAGCATCAGCCTGCCTCAGCCTCAGCCTCAGCCTGCCTCAGCCTCAGCCTCAGCTCAGCCTTGCCCTCAGCCTGAGCCAAAGTCTGACCTTCAGTCTCTTTTTTTGGCATCAAGCCTCAGGACTTGCCATCAGCCTCAGCCTGCTTCAGCATCAGCCTGCCTCAGCCTCAGCCTCAGCCTGCCTCAGCCTCAGCCTCAGCCTGTTTCAGCCTCAGCCTCAGTCTGCCTTCAGCCTCGGCCTCAGCCTCAGCCTGCCTCAGCCTCAGCCTGCATCAGCCTCAGCCTCAGCCTCAGCCTGCCTCAGCATCAGCCTGCCTCAGCCTCAGCCTCAGCCTGCCTCAGACTCAGCCTCAGCCTGCTTCAGCCTCAGCCTCAGTCTGCCTTCAGCCTCGGCCTCAGCCTCAGCCTGCCTCAGCCTCAGCCTGCATCAGCCTCAGCCGCAGCCTCAGCCTGCCTCAGCCTCAGCCTGCCTCAGCCTCAGCCTCAGCCTGCCTCAGCCTCAGCCTCAGCCTGCTTCAGCATCAGCCTCAGTCTGCCTTCAGCCTCAGCCTCTGTGCCTCAACCTGCCTCAGCATCAGCCTGCATCCGCCTCAGCCTCAGCCTCAGCCTCAGCCTGCCTCAGCATCAGCCTGCCTCAGCCTCAGCCTCAGCCTGCCTCAGCCTCAGCCTCAGCCTCGGCCTGCTTCAGCCTCAGCCTCAGTCTGCCTTCAGTCTCGGCCTCAGCCTCAGCCTGCCTCAGCCTCAGCCTGCCTCAGCCTCAGCCTCAGCCTGCATCAGCCTCAGCCTCAGTCTGCCTTCAGCCTCGGCCTCAGCCTCAGCCTGCCTCAGCCTCAGACTGCCTCAGCCTCAGCATCAGCCTGCCTCAGCATTCAAAATGTGGCCCGGGAATGAAGTTCTGGGAACTCGAAGAACACGAAGTGGCCTACAGTTGGCTCCGGGCATTCAAAATCATGCCCAGGAATGGAGTTCTGGGAACTCGACGACCACGAAGTGGCCTACAGTTGGCTCCGGGCATTCAAAATCATGCCCAGGAATGGAGTTCTGGGAACTCGAAGAACACGAAGTGGCCTACAGTTGGCTCCGGGCAAATCGCATCAAGAAATGTGGCCCGGAGTTGACAGGCAGGGAGTTGAGTTCTGGGAAGTCGAAGAGCACGAAGTGGCCTACAGTTGGCTCCGGGCATCCAAAATGTGGCCCGGGAATGGAGTTCTGGGAAGTCGAAGAGCACGAAGTGGCTTACAGTTGGGTCCGGGCATTCAAAATGTGGCCCGGGAATGGAGTTCTGGGAGGTCGAAGAGCACGAAGTGTGTGACTGTTTGCGTAAAACGAGCCCGGTTCTCGCCTGTCCGGCTCCCCCCTGGGGAGTCATCAGATGCTCTCTTTTGACCCCATTAGAAACCTATCAGTCTTCGTTGTTAGGTAAATATGGGGAATCCTTTTATTTGTGTGTACGTATTTGTGTGTCCCAGGGCCTCTTCTTTCCTTGCCCCCTTGAGGACGCCGAGGGCGGCCGAGGCGGCCCGTCCGCGCCCGAGCCCTCGGCCGCGGGCACGCGGCGCGGCAGCTCCAGCGGCGACGGCGGGGCAGAACGGACCGGCCCGGCGAGACAGGGGGGAGGAGGAGGAGGAGGAGGAGGAGGAGGAGTGATGGAGCTTTTGAGTAGCGATGAGGAGGATGTTTTTTTGAGTGTAGGTATTTGAGGAGGAGGCGGAGGAGGAGGAGGAGGTCTGGTGGAGGCGGCGGCGGAGGAGGCGGAGCGGAGGCGGAGGCGGAGGCGGAGGCGGAGCGCGTGGAGGCGGGAGTAGCGGAGGGCGGAGGAGGAGGAGGAGGAGGATGGAGGAGGAGGGGAGGGAGGAGCGCAAGGAGGGAGGAGAGGATGAAGAGGAGGAGTGGAGGAGGAGGAGGAGGAGGCGGTTCGGAGGCGGCAGGAGGCGGAGCGGCGGAGGCGGAGGCGGAAAGGCGGAGCGAGGCGGAGGCGGAGGCAGAGGCGGAGGCGGAGGCGGATGCAGAGGCGGAGGAGGAGGAGGAGGAGGAGGAGGAGGAGGAGGAGGAGGAGGCGGAGGCGGAGGCAGAGGAGGAGGAGGGGGAGGAGGAGGAGGAGGAGGAGGAGGAGGAGGAGGAGGAGGAGGAGGAGGAGAGGGAGGACCCGGCGCTGCGCGGGCCCCCACCGGCCCATCCAGAAGCCCGATCCCCGGGCGGGTTGTCCCGATCGGGGGCGTGTGCAGCGCCTGGGAGCGGGCCACGCGTACACTCGCGGACCTGCGGAGGGAGGAGGGGGACGGGGCGGAGGAGGAAGAGTGGAGGGGGAGGATGAGGGGGCCTCGGTGGATGGTTCGGAGGAGACCGAGGAGGATCAGGGGGGGGCAGAGCTGAAAGGAGGAGGGGCCGGAACAGGAGGAGCGATGAGGTTATGAAGATGAGAAGAAGGATGATGAGGACGTGGATGATGCTGCTGATGATGATGCTGATGATGATGATGATGACGATGACGATTATTATGATGTTGATGCTGATGTTGATGATGATGCTGATGCTGATCATGAGGATGATGATGATGATGACGATGCTGATGATGCTGATGACTATGCCGGTGGTGATGATGCTGATCACGATGGTG
>CAUYUJ010019706.1:124660-173332 GCA_963575745.1 Prorocentrum cordatum
GTGGCTGGTCTTCGACTCGGAGTCGGGGGGACGAAGCGAGCGCAAGTGTCAAGGAGTTGTTCGAACACGCTTCCGTTCCCTAGAGGGATGTGTTTGCCTTCGGTGTGTGGGCGCGGCTTCAAGACTCTATGCTTCGCCCTGGCCTCCCAAGCGCGTCCGTGGGACCAGGCAGAAAGGCAGCGCGGCCTTCAGGAGCATCAGCCAGAGAAGCAGCGTGCTCCCTTTGCGTGCAAATTCGCTCTCAACGCGTAGCAGCCGGCTCGGAATGACAACACCACACCTGACCCGCAGTCACCCCAAGAAGCTGATTTATTATGTGAGTCTTCCAGGAGCCCATGGCCCCGGGGACATGACACGTACAAGGGAGGAGCTTCGACAGATGTCTGGCAGGATTGGCATGTGCCCATGCCTGTTCTGGTTGTGTAAGCTCCCGTGTCGCTGGCACAGGCAGGTGTACCCTTTTCTCCCCTCCGTTCTCGCGCTGGGTGAGCAAGGCCAGCGCTCCTCTCTGCGGCGATCGCGCTGTGATGCTAACACGACGGCTACCATTTCCCAAGCAGGCCACGCGGCCCTCGCACAGTCCCTCTGGTCCTGGCTCCTGGGCGATGACGGGCTTCGCTATCCACGTCGTGTGGCGCTTTCGGCGGCCGGGATCTGAGCGATGTGTGCCCACGGGATCGACTCGACATGATCGTACGATCTGCTCGGGCTGATCATGGGATCGTCCCGCGAGCGAGCCGGCGACCTTCGCAATCCAGGCTGTAACGGGATCGTGCGCCGAGGCTTGCGGCGTGATCGGCTCGACGCGGAGTGGTCAGCCTGTACCACTCTTCAGCGAGTTTTTGGGTAGGTAGTTCAATTTCCAGCCCCCCCCTGTGGCGAAGGTGACAGTGGTGTGGAGGAGGAGCCGCTGGTACTCAGCCCTGTCAGACGAGGCGGAGGCGAACCGCATGCTGTCCAAGCTCACGTGGCGGCGTCCCTACCGCCACGCGGCCTGCAGGCCGTCTCTCCGTCTTCCTCGCCGCGGACGCGGCAAGGGCAGCACGCCACCTCTGCAGCGGCCCTGGCCGATGAAGCCGCGCTCCCGCACTCGCCACGGTCGCCGCCTTCGCCGCAGGGCCTGCATGCCGCCTCTCTTTCCGCCGCTGCGGCACCGCCGACGCCAGCAGGTCAGCCTGCCACCGGCGCGGTGGCCTCGCCGCCGTCGCCACAGCGACCGCAGTGCGCCGCCTCTCTGGCTGTGGCGGCAGGGCCGTCGCCAGAAGGCCAGCAGGCCGCCCCACCGCAGGCCGCTGATGCAGTGGCCCCGTCGCCGCCGTCGCCACAGCGACCGCAGTACGCCGCCTCTCTGGCTGCGGCGGCGGGGCCGCCACCAGAAGGCCAGCAGGCCGCCCCACCGCAGGCCGCTGATGCAGTGGCCCCGTCGCCTCCGTCGCCACAACGGCAGCAGTGCGCCGCCTCCCTGGCTGCGGCGGCAGGGCCGTCGCCAGAAGGCCAGCAGGCCGCCCCACTGCAGGCCGCTGGAGCCTTGGCCACCCCGCCGCCGCCGCCAGAGGCCGGGCAGGGCGCCTCCTCTTCTGCTGCGGAGGAGGCGCCACGATCGCGGTGCGACCAGCAGGCGGCCGCTCCAGCGGCGGCGTCGTCGCCGCGGCTGCGGTACTCACAAGCGGCTGTCCCTTTGGCCGTGGCAGCGGTGCCGCCATCGCATGCTTTGCAGGGTCAGCAGGCCGACGCTCCCGCAGTGGCAGCTCAGGCGGCGCCGCCGGCACCGCTGCGTGAACTGCAGGCCGCCGCTGCAGAGGCCACGGCGGCAGCAGCGTCGGCGATGCCAGATGCTCAAAAGGTCTTGCTTGCTTCCAGCGTTGGCAGTCCAGTCGAGCAGCGAACCAATTTTTCACAAATGGTGCCATTCACGCCCTTAATGCGCATCCTTGCCTCTTCCGCTTGGGCGCTTCGCATCCTTATCCCGCTGAGCGGCCCCCCTAGAACGTCGCATCCTACTTGTCCGTTGCATTCTATCCCATATCGCTTCTACCTGCTGGAAGTGCAGCTGGCCCAGCTGCTTCCCATGACATGGCCGGCGTTGCGGTCGTTGGGCGGTTTGCAGTCTTCTCGAGCTTGTGATCGCTTCCCTGCCCGAGGTAACATCCTGCGCGGTGGGGGCCCTCGAGTGCAAGGCATCGCCTGTGAGGAAGCCGGCTCGGGCGCGGCAGCGTGTCACGCGGGAGCACCTGCAGCGGTGGGGCTTCACGCCCGGCTGCTGCCGCTGCCTCGACGTGCGGCAGGGCGGCATCGTCAGGCGGGTGCCGCACAGCGCCGGCTGCCAGGCCAGGCTCCAGGAGGTGATGACGCGGGACGCAGCGGGGTCAGCAGGCAGCAGCGCGCTGCTCGCCCAGGCTGCCGCCGCGGCGCACCACGAGGGCGACCAGGGCTGGCCGCCGCAGGAGGCGTGGGCACCGCCTCCCCGGGAGCCTTCCGCGCCGCGGGGCTCTGGCCGCCGCTCGCGGGAGGCGGGAGGCCGGGGGCGTCGCGTGCCGCGCCCTCGTGCCGGGGCGCCCCGTGCGGCAGCGCCGGCTGCCGCCTGGGCGGCCGCGCCCGCGTCGCCGCCGTCGCCGCAGGACCAGCTGGCCGCCGCTCCGAGGGGCGCTGCTGCAGCAGCGGTGCCGCCGCGATCGGCGGAGGGCCCGCGGGCAGCCGCTCCCGAGGCCTCGGCAGCGGCGCCGTCGACCGCTGCAGGCGGCCGGAGCTTGCGCCCGCGGCAGCCGTACGTCGTGCGGAGGCACCTGGAGCTGTGGGGCTTCACTGCTGGCTGCGGCCGCTGCCGGGACATCGAGCAGGGCACGGAGGTGCTCACAACGGCGCCGCACAGCGCTGGCTGCCGGGCCAGGATCGGAGCGATGCTGCGGGGCGCGGCGGGGGCAGGCGACGTCGGGGGGTCGTTCGCCAAGGCCGCAGCCGAGGGGGGGCGCGGCGGTGGCGACCAGGACGGGCAGCAGAGCAGGGCCTCGCCAGGCGACGTCGAGGCGTTGCTCGCCAACGCTGCGGCCGCGGGGAGGCGCGGCGGTGGCGACCAGGACGGGCAGCAACGCCGGGGATCCACTCCCGCCCGCGGGGCCGTGGTGCATGGGCGTTATCGTGTGCCACGCGATCTTCTGGTCGAGGTGCCCCGAGCGACTGGGTGGGTGCCGAGGCAGGCAGCGACGGGGTCGGAGGGTTCGGGGCCGGGGAAACCATCTGGGGTTCAGCCCTGCGCCCCCAAGCAGAAGGACGCCACGGTAGTGTAGTGGCAGGACGCCGGCAGGGTACGGAGCCCTCGGCCTCAGCTCGTCAGGCGCCGTGCCGGCCGGCGGAGGTGTCCAGGGGTCGGGGCTCGGCCTCGCAAGGCCGGGCCTCTACCCAGCCGCCTGCCATGAGCGCCGATCATCCCGCGGGGCGCGGGGTGGGGGGCCACAAGCGAACCCCACCCCTGCCCCCCACGACTTCTGAGGGGGGAGGGTGGGGCCAGGGCTCGCACGCGGCCCCCTACTGGCGCTTCCGTCCTCCGCGGAGGTGCGCCTGTTGGTAACCACCGTGCCCGCGCGGGACGCTCCGGGGCCCCGGCATGGTGTGTGCAGGCCCCGCTGGCCTCGGCCAGGGCTGGGCTGTACACCACCCGGAGGCCCAGGATGGCCCCGGGCCGGGCACGGTGGTGGCGAGAGGGCGCCTTCAGCGCTCAGTCCTGTGCCGCGCAGGATTCAGTCGGGCATGTCCCTCTACAGGAAGGCATCTGCAAACATGAGTCAAACAGTAGGCTGGGGACGATTTTGGACCCTTCTTGATCATTTTTGCTGTTTTGTTGTCCTTTTCTTCCAGAGTCGGCCTGGAGGGGGACAGGCCCCACCGAAGCGCAGGAGCCTGCCCCCGCCAAGCGCGTCCGCCGCCAGCCGGAGTTCTACCGGCCGTCGTGAGGGCGGCCGTCTGAGGCCGCAGCGCCCCCGGCGGGCAGCCCGCGATGCCCGGCGTCCGCCGCGGCGGGAGGGGTCGTGCCAGCGCGGGGCGAGGCCAGGCCTGTGCGGGCCTGTGCAGTCGACCCGCACAGGAAGGATGGGCAGCCTCCCCAAGGGTGCCGTTGCATCCTTCGGCGAGCGAAGAACGCTATAAGATAAACTTTTTCGCCGTCGGGGACACCTGCCCCTGGGCGGCTGGAAAGTTTATACCCCTGTACGGTGCCACCGTAAGGATATACACTTTCCAGCCGCCCTGGGACAGGCGCCCCCGACAGCGAAACAGTGCATGTTACACCGTTCTTCGCCCGTGAAATCCTGGTCTCCTCGGTCCATCCTTGGCCGCTTTCGTGGGCCGCGCCCCGCTCGAGAAGCTTCGAAAGGGGCGTCCAGGGCCCTGGCATCCTCATGGCGCAGCCTTCTGGTAATTACGGGTTGGCTGGATGTCAGCAAGAAGGGATGGGGTCCTGGGGGAGAGAGCCCCGGAGTCTTTGCCCAGATGCCCATATCCTAAGATGGGTTGCTTCTGATGTCTTGGGCGCCTCTGGACTTCGTCCTTCTTCTCCTTCTCCTCCTCTTTCTCTTCTTCGCTCGCATTTCAGCCAGGTGCTGATGCTCAGACCACTCACACCCACCACGGGGCCCATAACAGACCCATTCTTCTTCACGGGGTCCATCACAGTCTCACCCTTCTTCGCAGACTCAGCCACATCACTTCCTCACGCAGCCTCCTCCGTCCTCGAGCACGGGCGATCCAGCTCTCTGCAGGGGACGCTGGCCGGCGCGGTGCCGCGTTGCCCAGCCCTGATCGGCCAGTGAGCACGTTCTCACCGGCCGCGGCGAAAAAAGGTCTTCCTCCCTTTAGGTCTCCCAGGTGGGGTTGGAGCGGATGGGATCGAAGTGTCGTTCCGCGTCGCCGATGTATCGGTGATGCGTTTCGATGCGAATCCCAAGTGGCCCAAGGTCGACGTCGCCGATACATCACCGACGCCGATAATGCATCGCCGATGCATCGGTGCTGCATCGGCGATGCGGGGCTCGCGTAGCGGGGGTCAGTGCTAGCGGGGGTCTGTGACCGACCTGGATTTGTCGGCCACGCGCAGAGGGGGGTAGGGGGAGGGGGGAAAGCTTTTTAGAAACACCCCTGTCTCTTAGAAGGCGCGGGCATGGTCTGTGGACGTAAGGCCGGCGCCTTCTGAGAAGCAGCCTCTCGGGAGCCTCGAGACGGGGGTCAATGCAAACGGGGGTCAGCCAAGGCACTGGATCCTGCAGGATCCTGCGAAGACCCCCTCTGGCTGACCCGGGTTAGCGAGCCGCTCGTGGCCGCGAGGCGGCCGCGCCTATCGGCTGACCCGGGTTTGCGAAGACCTGCGTTGCAGCTGTTTTTCCTGCATTGCAGTTTTTGGCTTCCTGCTGACCCGGGTCTGGATGGACCCCGGGTCAGAAGATCCCCGAGCCTCTTTCCGAGCAGCCTTCCCCCCTCCCCCCGTGCCCCCCCTTTGGTGCGCGCCGCCACACTTGGGAGCCCCGTGGGGCCGAGTGCCCCTTCTTGCTCCCCCGTGGCCCGCGCCTGGGAGCTGCCGAGCGGCGGCCCCCGGGCCTCGCCACCGGGGCCCTGGCCGCCCCCGGGGCCTCGTGCTGGCCTGGGCTAGAGCTCGGGAGGGACAGAGACACACAGACACAACGAATCGTCGACCCCTGGCTGGGACAAGGTAGGGGAAATGTGGGAAGCGGGGGGGGGGTGGGGGAAGACGAGCACCCACAACGTACAGGGAAATCTGGGGAATCCTCGGATCTGTGTCTGTCTATCTGTAGATCCCCTGCCTCGCGCGCCTCGTGAGCCATCGCCCGGCAGCCTGGCTCCCCCAGAGTTCCCGAGTGCCGCTCGGAACGTTTGGCCGCTCAGAGAAAGCAGGGGGAGCCCTGGGATGCACCCAAACGGGGGCTACAGTCCACCCGCACAGCAAGGAGGGGCAGCCGTCCCGACGGGCACCTTCGCCTCCTTGCCTCCCCCCGGCCCATCCTCGGCCACCTTGGCTGGCCGGGCCCCGCTCGCGAAGCTCCGAAGTGGGCGTCCGAGGCCCCTGCAGCCTTACAGTAGGGGTCTTGAAGAAGGAACCCTTTTCGTTGGGGAGGGGCTCGGTGTTCCTTGATTGTTTCACAGTTTGCCTCGGGTTTCCCTGAGGTGTTTCATAGGAACTCGAGGTTGAACTTATGGGAAAAAGGGGCCTCGTTCCTTATTTAGGGTTCCTTAGGTCAAGGCCCCGACTGTATCGCGCATCCTTGTGATACGGGCCGGCTGTATTCGGACGCACCCGTATCGAAGATGCATGCCGCCCTTCGTATATCCCTGGGTTGGGCCCCGCCCACTCTTGGCCCATTCGAGAACCCCACGAAGCCTGGGATGGGGGTCGACGTGCCCCCAGTCCAGCAGAACTCACAACGGTCGAAGACGAACAAGCGGCATGAGCATCTACAGCGAGCGGCTTGAATAAGGAACACTTGCTTTTCAAAAGGGGCTCGGTCGTTCCATTAGGCTTGCATGCGTCATGTATCGTTCCTTATGCGCGATGCATCATTTATCGTTCCTCATGCGCTATGCCTTCGCAGAAAAGAGCTTCGCTCCTCATTTACCGTTCCTTGGGTCAGGCCGGTGGCTGTACTTTCGGAGCTCCGCGCCCAGTGGACATCTTGGATCGGCACAGGGCGCCCCCTTGGCGGTGCCTCTGGCGCCGCCCCCCGGCGCGCTCCGCGCGCCCCGATCCAAGGTGTCCGCGCGGAGCGTCGAACGTTTCTTTTTTTATGCTGCTTTTCCTCTTTCTAGACGGACATTTTTTTTTTTTTTTTTTTTTTTTTTTTTTGTGTGTGTGTGTGTGTGTGTTTGTTTGCGGTTTTCGGCCTCTGGGGGCCCGTGCTGCCTCAGATCCGCGGCTCGGGACGGAAGAGGCCGGTCGCAGGGAAGGGGGCCCAGGCTTCGGTTAAGCCGCGCAGGCTGGCGAGACGATCCCTGCCGCGGCCTCTCCTCGGTCCTATGGGGGCCACATGCGAAGCCTACTCCAGATTTCGAAATAAAGGGAGGGGGGTCTCATTTCGGGGGGGGGTCTCTTCCAGGCTATCTTGGAGGGCCTGGGGGGGTCTGGGGACGATGTTTTGGAGGGTTCTCCCACGGGGGAGGTCTGAAATGGCTTGTCTTGGAGGGTCCAGACCCCCTCCCTTTTATTGCGACATCTGGAGTACCCCCACCGCCCACGGTTTCTGAGGGGGAGGGTGGGGTTCACTTCGCTCTGGGAGCTCCAGAACGAAGTGAACCCCACCCTTCCCCTCAGAACTCGTGGGGGGTAGGGGTTAGGTTCGCATGTGGCCCCCGAAGTTCAGGGTCCTTCTCGATCTGATCGCTCCGATTCGATGCCGATTCCGGTTGGCCCAGCCGAAATCGAATCCGATATTCCGACGATGCGATGCGGTCCTCAGTCCAGGGTCCTTTTCGATCTGATCGCTCCGATTCGATGTCGATCCCGGTTGGCCTGGCCGAAATCGAATCCGATATTCCGACGATGCGATGCGGCCCGATGCTTGCATGGTTCTGATGTGCATCCTGGCGCGGCAGGTTCGATTCGATTTCAACTCCGTGTCGGTGCCGCCCGGTCCTTGGTACATTCCGATTCGACCGATTGCCCGATTCGATGGATCCTGCCCTAGCAAGGTCACGTCCGGAAAGCATGCTCGCTGCGTGGCCAGGCAATCGATCGATCGCCTCGAGCAGCTCCGAGCAGCGCGTCGGATGTCTTGCGATGCTGACCGACCATGCCCTAGCAAGGTCGCGCCAGGACGCTCTCGCCTGGCCTCACCGGGAGGCGTTCTGCTGGTCGCGGCCTCAGGACTGCTGGAGCAGGCCGCGCGGAAGGGGGGAGACAATGAGACGTAATGCGCTCTGGGGGATTCGCCTTCGGGAGGTCGGGAAGTTTCGGGGGCGGCAAAGAGGGGGTTGATGACCAGGTGGGGGGGATATCATGGCGGGGGCCATGCTATCTCTCCAGATCTCATGTCGCCTCGTCTTAGTTCATTCCGTCCCTGGCCCCCCCGCTGGGCCGCGCACATGCCGCCGGTCATGGTTTGCACCCCCCCCCCCTCTTGGACACCCCCCTCTTGGCCGCCCCCGAAAATTGACGTCTCGCCCCCAGCGGAGGCCTGCGGAAGGCTGGCGGACGCAACACGGGGACGGCTCAGCAGGCGGAAGGCGGTGGAAGGCCTGCGCAAGCTGGCGAACGTAAAGGCTGCCTCCCTTCAGAGATGCCTTTTTGTTTGAATGCAGGGTTTGTGGAGAGGACCGCGTGCCAAGTGGTTACCCTGACGAGCACCCTGGATCACTCTCATATCTCCAACCCCGGCAAATCTGACCTCCCGCTATCTGACAGGAACTTGGGAGCTGGCTTGTGGTTCACGTAGTTCAGGACGAGCACGCGTAAGCAACAACGACGTGGCGCGTCGGCCGTATACGAACTTTCCAGCTTTATCGTGGGGGGCTGTTTCCTCTACCACCGCCCGCCCAGGCGAAACCATCTTGGGACTACCTCTGTCCTGAAGCTTTCTTGGACCATCAAGGGGTCTCTTGAAGGCATCTCGGGGCCTCTATTCGGGCCATCCTGGGGTCTCTCAAGGGCATCTTGGAGACTGATCGGGGCATCTTGGGGCTAACTTAGGGCCTTGTTTGGGCCCCCTTGGGCGAGGTTGTTGGTTCCTTGGGGCCTGTGGAGGTCACCTTGGGCCATAATTTGGGATCTTGGGGCCAGCTTCAGGTCTCTAAGGGCCGTCTTGAAGCCATATCGGGACTCGAACGCCACCTCGGGACATCCTGGGAGCAAAACAAGCGATGAGCAGATAAGCATAAAGCGCTGAATACCCAGTGTTTTCCGCCCATTATGTTTTGCCTTACCTAGGCGTCTTTTGGGATCTCTTGTTAGGGTGCTGCGTGTTGTGAATGAATGATGTTGTTCGATGCTTGTCAAATTGGTCAAATTGTGTACATGTGTGTGTGCCTGTGTGTATGTGCACACTGATTTAGTTTCTGTATGTGTGTGCGTCTGGCGGCGAGGACGGCCGGCTTCGCTGCTGGGACCTGCTCGCCATGAAGCAGCTGTCGGAGCTGGGCGAGCACCCGGGACATCACCACCCACCAAACCACCCCAATCCAACCCGAAGGCCTCAATTTGCCCTCCATTTCCAGTGGGGGGGGGTCGGGGAGCATCGAAAAAACACGTATGGAACCCGTACCCCCCCCAACCCGAAATTCGGGTCTTCGGGTTGGGTTGGGGTGGTCTGGTAGGCAGTCAGGACACGTCTGGTGCGCGGCCCTGGACTGGGAGTCGCAGACCGTGGTCAGCGGCGCGGAGGACGGCCTGCTGCGCGTCTGGCGCCTCGAGGCGCCTGCGCGCCCGCGGCGGCTGGAGGGGCACCAGGCAGACGTCTGGGCGCTGGCGGTGGCCAGCCGCCCGCAGAGGGGGGTATACACGGGGAGGGGGGGAGGCTTCCCAGAAGCACCCCTGGAGGAGGAGGAGGAGGAGGAGGAGGAGGAGGAGGAGGAGGAGGAGGAGGAGGAGGAGGAGGAGGAAGAGGAGGAGGAGGAGGAGGAGGAGGAGGATGAGCTTCTCGGGAGGCGCGGGCCGCGTCCGTGGATGCAGGGCCGGCGCCCTCTGAGGAGCAGCCTCCCTCTCAGAAGCCTTTCCCCCTCCCCGTATACCCCCCTGTGCACACCGCAAAGGTGGACTGGGGCGCGCGGAGGGCGGTGAGCGGCGGTCGGGACGGCTCGCTGCTGTGCTGGGACCTCGGCCGGTGCGAGCCCACGCGCAGGCTGCGCGGGCACAGCAAGGACGTGCTCTGCGTGGCTGCCAGCTGGGCCAGAGACCGGGTCGCGAGCGGAAGCGCCGACGGCTCTGTCCGCCTGTGGGACGTGGCCCGCGGAACGTGCGTTGCGGCACTCGCCGGCGGCCACGACGCGGTCTGGAGCATAGGCGCCGATTCGTCGCTGCTGCGCGTCCTCGGCGGCGGGAGGAGCGGGCGCCTGCTGCTCTGGCATCTTGAGGGCAGGGACGCAGGGCCGCCAGAGCACGAGCTGGCGCCGGGCTCGAGCCCCGTTGCCGCCGTGGCGCTCGATGCCGCCGGGCAGCGCGCGCTGAGCGGCCACTGGGACGGCTCCGTCGTCCTCTGGGACCTCGACGAGAGGCGCGCGCTGGAGGCACTGCGGCCGACGGGGTCCGGCCGCGTGGAGTGCCTGTGGGTGGACTGGGCGACGTGAGCGCTCGGGCGGCGGCGCGGCCTCCACAGTGGCCGCCGTGCGGGGGGAGGCGTCGGAGAAGACAGCCTGCGTGTTGCCGCTGTTGGGGGCCTTGAGAGCGTGTGCAGGGCACGCGGGCGCCGTGCCCGGGGAGACGGTCGGAGGCCTCGCGTGATCCCGCGGGTGTGTGTGTGTGTGCAAGCGGTGCCTTCTTCATTCCTGTCGTCGCCTGCGCGGGGGAGGTGTCACACCAGCGCTGCCCAGCCGTGGTCCGAGCCCGCGCGCAGACGAGGCGGCCGCCCTCGACTGCGTTCCGTGCCGGCGGCGAGTGGCCACGGTGGGCGTGCGCCAGCAAGTGCTGCTACTCGAGGCTCGCTTGAGGGGGGGCAGCGGGGGGCCACGACGTTGGTCTGCGCCTTGCAGCGCGGCTCCGTTCTGCCAATAATCTCCCCAGGCCGCCCCCCTGTAGAGCGGGACGATCGAAATGGGTACGGAAAGAATGGGTACGATGCCGAACAGCAGTGCCTGTGCATTTTGAACCAGACTCGCTGTCCGCGCCCCCGCGGACGTTCTTCGCTGAAGACATCAAGCCGCCTGCCGTCGGTGCTGGACAGCATTTGTTGTTGGGCACCGTACCCATTTCTTCCGTACCCCTTCCGGGCGCCCAGAGTGGGGAAGCGTGGGTGGGTCGGGGGCGGCAAAGAGGGAGGTGATGACTAGGGGGGGTGGATATCATGGCGGGGGCCATGATATCTCCCCGGATTTCATGGCGCCTTTACTTATTTCATTGCGTCCCTGGCCTCTCCTGGACACCCCCCTCTTGGCCGCCCCCGAAAATTGACGGCTCGCCCCCAGCGGAGGCCTGCGGAAGGCTGGCGGACGCAACACGGGGACGGCTCAGCAGGCGGAAGGCGGTGGAAGGCCTGCGGAGGCTGGCGAGCGTAAAGGCTGGCCCCCTTCAGAGATGCCCTGTTGTTTGAATGCAGGGTTTGTGGAGAGGACCGCGTGCCAAGTGGTTACCCTGACGATCACCCTGGATCACCCTCATTTCTCCAAACCCGGCAAATCTGACCTCCCGCTATCTGACAGGAACTTGGGAGCTGGCTTGTGGTTCACGTAGTTTAGGACGAGCACGCGTAAGCAACCACGACGTGGCGCGTCGGCCGTATACGAACTTTCCAGCTTTATCGTGGGGGGCTCAGAGTCCCCAAAGCAAGGAAGGGTACGGCTGTCACATCCCTTCCGCGCTCGTCGCAGGGCGTGGCGCCGCGGCGGGCCAGGCCACCCGGCCGGGGCGCGGAGGCGAGGGCGCGGCGCGCGGCGCGGTCTGGGCCCTATGTGGGGCTCTTGCCTCCGGGGCCGTCGCGATGGCGCGAAGGCGACATCTCTTCGCGCTTCTCCGTCTGGATCGTTAGGGGGCCACATGCGAACCCTACCCCTACCCCCCACATACGAACCCCACCCTCCCCCTCAGAAATCGTGGGGGGTAGGGGTAGGGTTCGCATGTGGCCCCCTACATTTGTCCATCGCGCCCGGGTCCCAGTCGAGCTCCGCCGACTTCTCTCTCGATGGGCTCGGGGCCACGTGCTCGCCCTGGGGCTCCTCCACCTCCAGGCCCGAGTCGGGCGCAGGTGCTCGCTCCCGCGTCGGCTCAGGCAGGGGTTCGCGCGCAGGGGCTCTTGGGGGCTGCTCCGGCCGCTCCCGGCGGGGAGCACAGTCGGACCGAGGCACGAGGTCGAGGCCGGTGCGGGAAGGGTGCCCTGCCGTTCTCCGTGCCTGTGAGATGTGCTTGTGCACCTTGGGGCTCGGCATCGCTCGGACGTGTGCTTTTGTTCTTCGGCGAGGACCATCGAGGAGCATCCTCGATCATGTGGCGAAAAACCACGCACGAAATCGAAAAAAGCACGGGGAATGGACGTCCGAGCGATGACGAAGGGGAGGCTACCCTGGATGCTCTGCTCGTCTTGGTCGACGGGGGGCCCCGTGCTCTCGAGGGGTGCTCTCCTGGCCCAGCTCCGACGGCAGTTCCTCGAGCCCGAGCACGGCGCAGGGGCGCGAAGGCAGCACCGCGCCTCGTGCTCCGCGCAGCGCGAGGGGGCTCCGGTGGCTGCCCGGTGGCGCGGTCGTGCGCTGTTGGGCCGGCGCGGTGCTGTGCGATGCCACCTGAGCGAACGCGTGGCGCCCGGCCCGGACCTGGCCGCCCCGTGTGCTGTGCGCCGCCGCGCTGCGTGGCCAGCGCGCGGGCGGGCGCGAGGGCGGCTGCGGGTGCCCGCTGTGGTGCCACGCGGTGCCGTGCGTCGCCATGCGGCTGTCCACGAGGTCGGCATCGGGGGCAGCGTACCGCAAAGTCTAGCCTTTCGCCCCAAGACGCTCCCGGGAGGCCCCACGAGCCCCCCAAGAACCCCCCAGAGGCCCCCAAGAGGCGTCCCAAGAGGCCACTAGGAGGCCAAAATCATGTGATTTCCCATGGGAAAGGTACATTTCTAGCATGCACGGCTTTGCGGCTTTCATGGCGTTGGAGACGGTCCAAGAGGCCCCCAAGACCGCCCCAAGACGGCCCAAGAGAGGGGGGATAATTAGGCGGAGGGTGGGACGCTTCGACCCCCGTTCTCCCGTCCGTCGCCGATGGAGGCCCGACAGCCCACCCCGCCGAGGAGTGTGCGGATCCGCTATCGGGGGCTTGCCAACGCGGATCTACCGGCCAGCGTCAGGGGGTGGGATTCGCGGGGGGGGGGGGGGCGGCATGGACCCCCCAAGCGCCGGCCGCCCACCATCCCCGATGTGTGCCCCGAGAGCCAGGGCAGCGTGGGGGGACAGGCCAAGGGTTAAGTCGGGCCTGTCCCTCTACGAGGGGGATATTCAAAAATAGTCAAAAACTAGTTTGGGGATTAGTTTTTGAGCACTTGTGAGTATTTTTATGGCATTTTTGTCGGAGTTTTTTTTGTTTAATATATATATATATATATATATATATATATATATATTTTATATATATAAACAATTTTCGTCCAAAATCGGCCTGTAGGGGGACAGGCCCGACTTAGGCCGAGGGTGGGATGCATCGACCCCCGATCGCCCATTCGTCGCCGACAGGGGCCCGATAGCCCACCCCGCCGGGGAGCTTGCGGAGTCTGTATCGGGGGCCTGCTATCGCCGATCTATCGGTGATGTCTTCCAGGTCGATGCTTCCCCCCTGAGCCAGTCTCCCCCCTATCATTCGCGCTCGTAGTGGTTGCGCTTCCGGCCCTCCACCACTGACTTTCACCGCTCAGTGCCGCCGATGGTATCCCGAGAGGATGCAGGAGAATGTAGCGGAATCCCTCCAGACTACCCCGAAGACATCTTGCGGACTCCAGGGGGATCCAACATACCCATGACACCTAGAAGATTCGGAAGAGCATCCCGCAGAGCCCCGAGGGAGCCCGAGGAAGTCCAGAAAACCCTGGGTCACCTTTTACTTGGAAGCTGCAGCATATACATTACCAGTGGCGGGCTCTTTTTCCATCCCATGACTTTGTGAGGGTCGGGGATGACGTCAAGGTGGTGTGGTGTACACTTTTGCCCCGGTTTCCCTGGGGACACATCGAAGCATCGAAACATATATATATATATATATATACACACCAGGATACTGTATGCACCAGGATCCCCTTTCCTGTGCGTCTTTCAGTGCGGTGCCGGCAACAGAGTCGGTGTGTGGAGTTCGGCTCCCTACTTACAGTCGGCCCGGATTAGTAGGTCGACCCTGCCAGCTCAAGGGTACCCTTGTGTCCTGTGCCTCGCGACACGTGCCTCCGACTGTATGACGCCCAGCAGAGCCGAGGCAGCACGAACAAGAACAGAAGCAGCGCTCCTCGCAGCCCTGCGCCCCCAGGGGGCCGGCCGCGGTGGGGCCGGCATGGCTTCCCGCACCGGTTGCCGCCGAGCGCGCATCCCGACGAGGAGGAGGAGGAGGAGGAGGAGGAGGAGGAGGAGGAGGAGGAGGAGGAGGAGGAGGAGGAGGAGGAGGAGGAGGAGGAGGAGGAGGAGGAGGAGGAGAGGAGGAGAGGAGGAGGAGGAGGAGGAGGAGGAGGTGAGGAGGAGGAGGAGGAGGCGGGAGGAGGAGGAGGAGGAGGAGGAGGAGGAGGAGGAGGCGGAGGCGGCGGCGGCGGCGGAGGAGGAGGAGGAGGAGGAGGAGGCGGAGGAGGAGGAGGAGGAGGAGGAGGAGGAGGAGGAGGTGTAAGAAAGCAGATGCTCTTTCCTGGGATCAGCTTGACCCAAGCCGGCTGCGGCGCAGGCAACGAGAGAAAGAGAGCGACGATAGACGAGAGAGGTGGAATTCCAACACACCCCCTCGGACAGAATGTCCGCGCTGTGCAAGTCACCTGTAAAACTTGCTTTATTAGTGTTATATACACATCGTGCTCCTACTCTCGCTACATTCAACTCTCGGCAGTGATGTCCTCAAGGCGCCTGGTAACGCAACCAAGGACCTTTACAAGGCTGCGAAGGTTCAGGTATGGGATATCAGTCACGACGTCGTTCAGGACCTCCTCCTGCGAACGCCGCTTCACCGATTCCCCATCAGTCGAAGAGGAAGACGAGCGACCGCGTCTGCGGCGGCTGGATCGGGAGCGGGCTCGCTCTCGCAGCTCCTTTGGCTCGTTTGCTTCCTTTTCTTCCCGCTTGCCCCCAGCATGGGGCATTGGCGGCGGCGGCGGCAGCGGCGCCGCCTTCTTCCAAGCAAGTTCCGGCGGCACTTCTGGCCATGGCCGGCAGTTGGTCGAAGCGTACTGGATCGGCACGGCCTCCGCGAGGGTTTCGGCCGGATTGCGATCCAGCTTGTGCTTGTCGGAGGTCATGTGCTGCGCCAAACGATATGTCAGCGCTTTGCCCAAGTGTTCTGGGCCTCCTTTCATTTCTGACCTTTCTGCTTTGCTATAAAATACATTGCTGTCGGTGCAAGAAGGGCATCGCTTGAAAGCTAAAACCACTTCTTCTGATATTGTCTGCATTTCGGTATCCGGACACAGAAAAGTGAACTCTGAGCCGAAATGCTATGGATACGTTTTGTTATAGTTCCGTATCTTGTGGTACTGGGAATTATCATGCACGTTCACCATACACAAATCATCTTCTTCAGTTCATCTAGACGTGCATGCTCGAAAAACTTGGTTCCTAAGTCTGCGCAATTGTTTGCGCCTGGCACCTTTCCCAATCGAACACGGGATGCATGTACTAGCTGCTGCACGTGCATATATTTGATGTCAACATGCTTGAGCTTCCCAAGCCCCAGGCGCGAGGCTATCGCAATCCCGGCAGATGAATCAGATTTTATGCGCACTCGTACCGTCACTCCAAGACCTAGTTCTGTGAGGATCGTCTGCGCTAGCAAGCCTTCGGCCGCTCCCGAGGCGATGGCGTACAGCTCTGCCTCTCCGGAGCTCTGGGCAATCACTGATTGGGTACGGCTATAATTCGTAAGGATACATGGACCCCAAAACACATAACCGCTAGATGTGGATTTCCGGGTTGTTTTGCACCCGGCCCAGTCACTGTCGACAAACACAACAATGTCGTCTTTCAAACTTCCGCCGTTTTGCAAATGCAAGCACTCTTGTTTGGTTCCCTGCATATACCGCATGAGGTGCTTTAGTTTCCTCATGTCTTCCTTCGTGGGGGCCGCCAGCTTTCTAGCCAGCTCTTTCGTCGTGAACTGAATGTCGGGCCTCTCGGTGGGGATGTATTGCATCTTACCCACTACACACCGGTATTTGTGATGATCTTTCCCTGTCAGCTCTTCGAACTCTTCTCCAACCGACCCTTGCACTGGCATTGGGGTCTTGTGTCCAGGAGTCGAAACGGCCGAACATCCTTTCATACCTACTACATCTAACGCTTCATCAATATATCCCGGCGCTGGGCTCACTGCAATGCCGGTTGCTTCCAACTTGTAACATTTACCTAAATACTTTACGGCCGATGTGGTATTGAAGCGCTCACCCCTACGGAACAGAACATGCTTTTCGAGATCATCGAAAAACCTCGTGACATCATCATCTGGACCTACTGTTATGGGGTCGTCCACATGCACGCTGAGATACACGTTTCTGTTCTCGCTCCAAAACAACTGGGGGTCACTCCGGCGCCGTTTGAAACCCAAACGTTTCACAAGAACCTCAGCCAGGAAATCCTGGAAATTTTGCGGTGCTTTCCGGAGCCCGTTCATTGCTTTCTGCATCTTCCAAATCCAACCTGGGTATTGGGATTTCCAGGGCTCCGGGGGTCTACAAAATACTTCCTGGTCACTGATATCCGCGTGCATGAACGCTACACTAAAATCTCCTACTCTGATGGTATAGTTCATTCTCATCGCTATTGCTAAGATGATTCTCAAACCCGTTGGGGTCGGGGTTGCCGCGAACACATCGTCCCGGACCGCTGCCCACTTAAAGTCTTTTGCTACTAAACGTGACCGGACCTCTGTTTCGCCACGTTTCTTGTGTACCCATCCTGTGTTTATGGGTTGCGTCGTGGCTTCCTCTTCTCTGCACCACTGGTACACGCCAAAATGATCAAGATGGCCCATTTCACGCTTCATGCCTGCCTCCACTAAGGGTTTTGGCAAGCCGTCAATTAGATCAACATTGGCATAGCAATGGCGCAGCAATTCTTCATGTGTGTCATAAAAGTCGCACACGTGAGGCTCTGATTCTTCACACAGTTGTTGATCATCTGTCAGACCTAAAATGGGACGGATTGCTGCCATGGTGGCAGATCCTGGATCCTCTGGATGCTCTCCGTCAGCCTTCCGTTTCTCTCCCTGCCGTGCGTTTTCCCGTTCGCTTCGCTCTTGGTCCAAATCTTCCGCTCGAACTTCTGCCTGCCGTTTCGTACCACCGCTATGGCTACCACTACTCTGTCCTGGGATAGCCGCTGGAGGCGGCCCTTTTGACCTAAACCTAACACGTCTGTCCGCCCCCTCGGACGTTTCCGGCTCCTGGGGGGCTCCTGTTGGAGGTTGGGCCTCAGCACGTCCCGCGCTTTGCTTGCTGTCCTCCCATTGTTGCCGTCTCCGCCTGCATTCTGCTGAGTGCGTGTTGCCGTGCGCCCCCTCGTGGCACGCCTTGCAGTGGGGGGTTTTACCCCACTCACGCCAAAACAAACGTAAACTCTGCTCCCGTGCTGTGAAACCAAGATCTCGAGAAACCGGCGCTGGTGGAGGCGGCACGGGGGACTCCCTTGAGGCATTGCCTGGGCGGTACTGCAAGTCCCAGGGTACCCCATAAACCTGCCTAACAACACTCACATCGAAACGTGTGTTCTCTTCCCGCCTGCGGATGGTGCGCGTCGGGAAGATCCCGCTGGCGCTAGCGATCATGTGCTCATCGCTACCCGTGGTTTTACCTATCCACACGCCGGTCACGAAGTGGGGTTCCATTTTAGCTGTAATTGGCCCTGCTTTCCGGCCAGACACACATTCGCCAAACTCGACAACCATGCCATGGTACGCGTGCCCTTTCACTCGCTCGAAAGATGTTTTGCCGTCCGTGTGTTTCTGGAACCTACTGTGCAACCACCCGCAATGACGAATCAACCATGGTGTGAGGATACTTATGTTTGTGAGTACCATGTTGTACCTAGACTCAAGTGCAAGCTTATGTGTGCGCAACAGTGCCTCTACACTCTGATGAAATCGCTCTACAGACCCATTGGCTTTCTTGTGCCCTGCTGGTGTGTGCCGTAATTGCGTGTTACTCTTACGCTTACTTGCTACCACGCGTGCAACGTCTTTGATTGAGGTCTCGTCGTCCGTCTGTACAACAATCGTGCTCGTAAAACCTGCGTGCTCCAAGTGCTTTAATATAAAATCTATTGCGTGCGTGTCAGATGATCCTTTGTGTTTCACCTGTGTGCACGCTCCATAACCCGGCGAAACAATTATGATGGAGATGCATGCTATTACATTGGCATCTTCAGCGGTCTTCACAAAGAAATAGTCTAATTGAACTACTGGGTACGGGGAGTCTTCCCCGTGTTTGTACGGCGATTCTTTCGACCGGCCTCTGACGCAGAATTCGCACCAATCGCGAAACTGCATGTGTGTAAGATTGTGCACGTCCCTTTCCTGCTTGGTGGGTCCTTTGGGGATCTTTGGGGCTACAGGAGTATGGGCCTCATCCGATTCTAACGGCAATTGTTTGGAATCCGCGGTTTCCTTCTCGTCGGAATTGCCGCGTGTCTCAGTTTTCGCGGTGAATGCTGTGAGAAGAGTGCCATGTGCACCTAAGCATTCCTCCGGATTTTGGAGGGCTGTCCAGTCGGTTCGATTCTCTAGAAGTTGCCAGGGCGATGTGTTCCATTTAACCCATACGATGCGAATGGGAAACTTTTCAGCAACAGTTTCTTTCGTCAATCCCCCTGGGAGCCTACCAACCGGAATGTGCATCACATTAGTCCGGGGGTGCACTACGAATGGTTCCCCGTCGTTCGTCAGGAACCACATTTCGTTCCCGTCTGGCGGCATTTCTCTCGGAAGCGTTGCTAACAAATCTGCTGGGTGGTCCTCCAAAGGCCTCTGGAACGCAACAGACGAAATTACATTTTTCATACTGTCAGGAACACGATCTGGATCAACAAACCTAGCTTTGGCACGATACAAGAAATTATGCTCCTTCACAATGAACTCTCCCGACATGTTTGGGGAAGTGGCCACAACCTGGGCATTCCCAAACGTGAAAGACATGTTCTTTTGCTTAGCTAGGCGGCTTATGCTAATCAAGGTAGTGGAAGCATTTCGAAACACTCCGAATCGAATCACGAGCTGCAACACTTTCCCGTTTGATCCTATGAGCTGTAATGGGACATCTTTGTATCCCAGCCTCTTCATTTCGCATCCGCTCGCTGTGATTCCGTCGATCCCTGAAGCAGGAATCGTCCTGATGTGAGGGGCAAAAGCTGGTCCACACACATGGTCAAACGTGCCAGTATCCAACAACATCAGAAACTCGTTCGTTGCGTTTCGCTGTCTCGTTGAGTGTAAAGCCCCAGTTTCCTCAGAATTTCCGGGCGGCTCAAAAGCTGAAACAAAACACTGGCGATTGCTAGGGCGCACCTCTGGGGACACCTGTGGTGAGAACGCATTGCTCGCAGCGACAAACACCAACAGAAAAATCGAGAACACCTGCAAACACATCATTTTCCAACCCGCTGCTGTCGACAAGGGTTCAAACGATGGGCTCTTCAAGTCTGAATGCAGTTTGTGTTTCTTGTGCGGTGTGGCTGCACGCGCGCGCGACCTGTGAGGTGTATTCACTACGCGCGTGTGCACACACTTACGCACAGGCTCGTACTCCGTACTGCTTGTCTCCCCTAGACCTTCCTCCTCCGTGCTGGGATCCCCGTCAGACGAGAACCGAAACCATTAAGCTTCACCAGCGGATTCCTTAGAAGAGCAGTTTTCGGTCTGCGTGCCAACATCCATGCATGCATGCATACGTACACGACCAAACTCAATTTCAAGACAACTCTCCCCTGACTGCTCTCCCTCATCGCCTTCACATGCTGGACACACTGCGGCAAACTCTTCTGGCTGGTATTGTGGTCCGTCGTTCCAGGACGGGCTCTCCGAAGCCCCGTGGCCATTCGAGTGGGACTGGGGCGCAACCTCAGCCGACCTGTTGCTACCTTTGTTTGCCTTACCCTTACTGTTATACCTACATTCTGAAGTCCAATGGTTCCTCATTCGGCAAATGTCGCACC
Organism: Prorocentrum cordatum; assembly: GCA_963575745.1. NCBI lineage: Eukaryota > Dinophyceae > Prorocentrales > Prorocentraceae > Prorocentrum > Prorocentrum cordatum. Next base: position 144,656 of record CAUYUJ010019706.1, read on the forward strand.
ATTTCTGTGGCTGAGCTTTGCCGCCAGCCGTCTTTCCGGAAGGTTTGCCGGATCCCTGCCAACTGCTCTGAGACCATTGCCCGGGACGCCCCCAGGAGGATCCTGCCTGTCCTTGCTGGGGGTCTCCTGCTCCTTTCCCAGATCCGACCTTTCCTCCGTAACCCTTGCCTCCGTACTTCCCTCCTTGATCCTTTCCTTTTACTCCTGTCTTCCCTGTCTTTCCTCCTGAATCATATCCTTTTCCTCCTCCTGTCTTTCCTGTCTTTCCTCCTGTCCACGCGGACGTGAGAGGATCAACTTCCATTGGCTTCATCCTGGAATCGCTCCCTGATTTGGCAAAAGGGTTTTTCCAGTCTCGTTTTCCCTGGACATACGCTAAAATCTTTCGTTTCAACTCCTCATAAGTATCATGCAATTCCGTGTTCAATTCAAAGTGGCCTTTCATTGGCTCTGGAATTGATTGGATCACTGCTGTGATCTTCACGTCATCGGAACATTCTTCTGGGTTCGCAAGATCATCGTACTGTTGCACCAGAACTTCAAACTCAGCCAGCTTCTCTGGCAAACTGTCCAAACGATCGGTCGAGAAATCGTAACTCAAGATTGCTGTCATGAGTCCTCTACGCGTGTTTCGGTCTTTTGGGTCATATCGGGCGCATGTTTTCCGCCACATTTCGAAACCGTTTCCCTTTTCAAGTTTGCGGAACACCTTAGCCATTTTTTCCTTGACAAGGCCCACCAAACTATAAGCGAGATTAGCTGCATGCTGTTTTACAGGCGCGTCCACTGTTGCAAGTGTTATCGTCTCATGTCTCGTTCTTGCGCTCTCCATGTGTTCCAACATCTCGCTACTCACTGCACCTGCATAGTTTTCAAACTGAAACGACCAGTCCGGCCAGTCAGCATCTCTGCCCGAAAACTCTCTGACATTCTTCCCGAGAAGTTTCGTATCAATGACCCCTTGGGCCATCTTCCGGGACCGTTCCTAGAACTGTTCCCCGGGTTCCCCGTGGATCTTCTACCTACGATTTTCAAAACCACAGCTCCGCTACCATGTAAGAAAGCAGATGCTCTTTCCTGGGATCAGCTTGACCCAAGCCGGCTGCGGCGCAGGCAACGAGAGAAAGAGAGCGACGATAGACGAGAGAGGTGGAATTCCAGGAGGAGGAGGAGGAGGAGGAGGAGGAGGTAGGAGGAGGAGGAGGAGGAGGAGGGAGGAGGAGCAGGAGGAGGAGAGGAGGAGGAGGAGGAGGCGGCGGAGGCGGAGGCGGAGGCGGAGCGGAGGCGGAGGCGGAGGCGGAGGCGGAGGAGGCGGAGGAGGAGGAGGAGGAGGAGGAGGAGGAGGAGGCGGAGGAGGAGGAGGAGGAGGAGGAGGAGGAGGAGGAGGGGAGGAGGAGGAGAGGAGGGGGGGGAGGAGGCAGAGGAGGAGGAGGAGGAGGAGGAGGAGGAGGAGGAGGAGGAGGAGGAAGAGGAGGAAGAGGAGAGGAGGAGGAGGAGGAGGAGGAGGAGGAGGAGGAGGAGGAGGAGGGAGGAGGAGGAGGAGGAGGAGGAGGAGAGGAGGAGGAGGAGGAGGAGGAGGAGGAGGAGGAGGAGGAGGAGGAGGAGGAGGAGGAGGAGGAGGAGGGGGAGGAGGAGGGAGGAGGAGGGAGCAGGAGGGAGCAGGAGGAGGAGGAGGAGGAGGAGGAGGAGGGAGGAGGAGGGAGGAGGAGGGAGGAGGGGAGGGAGAGGAGGAGGAGGGAGGAGGAGGGAGGAGGGGGAGAGGGAGGAGGGGGAGGGAGGAGGGAGGAGGGAGGGAGGGAGAGGGGGGTAGGGAGGAGGGAGGGAGGGAGGGAGGGAGGGAGGGAGGGAGGGAGCGGAGGAGGAGGAGGAGGAGGAGGAGGAGGAGGAGGAGGAGGAGGAGGAGGAGGAGGAGCCCGCCTCGACGCGGACGGCCCTCCGTCCTGCCTTGAGCCCAGCCCGCTCCGACGGCCGCGTTCCCGTGCCCCAGCGCAAGAGGCCGCCCAGGGGGGCATGCTCATCAAGCAGTGGCGAAGCGTCCTGGCTCGCCTGTAGCCCTGCCAAACAATGTTCTAAGAACCTTTTGCGGTTCCCACGAAATGTTCTTAGAACATGTCTGGTTGGGACTGCCTTGCTTTGGCACATCGGGTTAATGTTCTAAGAACGTTGTTCTCGTCCTTAGGACACTTTTGGGTTCCAAGAGCATCTCGTGGTAGGACTATAGGAAATGCCGGGACGGTCGGTCCCTGCTCAAGTTCAGGGCGGCCTCCGCGGGTCGTTTGGGGGCTCAGGGTACTCAACAACAACTCCAGGGAGGAGCAACCGCCCGGACCCGATAATGGGCGTTTGCTCAGCGGCTCAGGGCGTTTGCTGAACAGCCCCGCCCTCTGCGATTCCTCCCGTGGGTGCGCTTCCTGAGCGGCTTCGCGTGTCGGGGTGGTTCTTCTGGGGGTGGGCTTCCTGCCCTCCGAGAGCGGCCCAGCGCGGCCAAGATCCTGGCGCGCGGGGCATCGCAGCAAGGATGGCGGCCTGGCCAGGGAAGCGCTGGCGGCGTGCGGCCGTGCTGGAGGGCCACGCCTCCCGTCCGCTCGCCTCGTGCGCGTGGCCGCTCGCTGCCCGCCGCGCCGCCCTGCCCGCGGCGACGTCGGGCAGCGCGCGGCCGCCGGTGCGCTGGCAGGCCCGGTCAGCAGACGCCGCCTCCGCTTGGGGGCGGCAGCCTCGAGCTCAGCCTTTCGGGCACCACATCGCTGGCCGACTTTCGGGCCGGGCGAAAGGGGGGGATTGGGAAAGGGGGGGTTACGAAATCTGCTGCATGCAGCTGGTTTCGGCCTCACCGAGGGGCCCATTCCTCGAGACATGGGCGCCTCCGGCGCCGGGAGGCGCCGGGAAAATCAGCTACGTGAGCTGGTTCTCAAACCCCCCCTTTGCTATCCCCCCCTTTCGCCCGACCCGAGACATTGCGGGGTCGCCGCCCTCCTCCTTTTCCTCCTCCTCCTCCTCCTCCTTCTCCTCCTCCCTCCTCCCTCTCCCGCGTCTCCCGCATCGACCTCACCATCGACTCCATGTCCGGCGGCCGTGAGTGGCCTGCTGGCGGCGCGGCCCGTCCCGCCCGCCGGCATACAGTCGGGGCCCTGAAGAAGGAACCCTTTTGGTTGGGGAGGGGCTCCGCGTTCCTTAATTGGGTAGTCGAAGGCCAGACTGTCAGGTTGGATTGGGCCCCAAGGGCCAATCTGGCTTGGCCAAACTGGATGATTTGGGTTATTCGCCAGTCTGGATTCGCGTTGGCTCCCTCGCCAGATTGCCCCCGTTTGCCAGATTGGGCCTGCCAGATTGGCGCCAGATTGGCTTCGACTACCCAGCTTAAGTGTTTCGCAGTTCGCCTTAGATATTGCTTAGGGTTTCGATAGGCAATCGAAGCTTAACGTATGGAAAAAAAGGGGCCTCGTTCCTGATTTAGGGTTCCTTGGGTCAGCGACCCGACTGTGGACAGGACATGCGTCGCACCGTGGATGCGTGAACTCCTTCTCCTCCTTCCCTTCCGCCTCATTGGGGACGACGCTGTGCAGGTTCGCCCGCTGGCCTTTGGGATGTGGCACGCTGGTGGGACAGCCTTCGGCCAGTCTCTCACGTACGCCATGCGGGGTGATTCCCCCCTCCTCCGAGCTGCGAGCTGTCGTCGGAGGGAGCACTGTAGGGTCCCAAACCCGGATAGCGGGTCGCTCGAAGGGCAAGGGAAGGCTCGTCGAAGATCTTTGGAAGGACCTGGAGAGAGCTTCCGAAGGAGCTTCTGGAGAGCTTCCCGGCACGCGTATTGGCAAACGCTTAGAAAGGCTGGCCAGAACACGTTTCCGGCTCAAGCAGCTCGCGCCGAGGCTTCCTTCGAAGAGGAACACACCACATAAACATACTCTTTTGGCGCTCCGCGCGGAGCGCCGAAAGTTTATGTTTATGTGGTTCTCTCTTCTTCGATTCCTGTCCTCCACGCTGCGAGCTGTCGTCGGAGGGAGCTAAATGGTGCGCCCATGGAGCGCGAAGTACCGCGGCGGCGGCACTATCCACCCACCAAACCACTCCAACCCGAGCCGAAGGCCTCAATCAGCCGTCCATTTCCAGGGGGGGGGGGGGGTCTCGGGGAACATTGAGGAAGTACATACGGAAGCCGTGCCCCCCCCACCCGAAATTCGGGTCTTCGGGTTGGCTTGGGGTGGTCTGGTAGGTATCAGAGCGTGAACTACCTACCTCGCTCTCGCTTCCAGGCAAAGCCAAGCCATACCACGCGCCTCCTCGTCAAGCGGCCTGACCAGTACAGGCTGCCATTTGGCATCGTTTGGTATCTCTTGGAAGCGAGGGCGGTCAAGAGCGAGGTAGGTTTGCTTTCCCCCTGAGGTAGTCGGACACTCACCACCCACCAAACCACCCCAACCCAACCCGAAGGCTCAGATTTACCCTCGATTTCCAGTAGGGGGGGGGTCGGGAAACATCGAAAAAACACATATGGAACCCTTACCCCCCCCACCCGAAATTCGGGTCTTCGGGTTGGGTTGGGGTGGTCTGGTAGGTAGTCAGACACTTGCGCCGCTGCGGCCGGCTTGGTGCGCGAGCCCCCGCGGCGTGGGCCCCCACCTCGGGCGTCGCCGCCCTCGGCCTCGGCGGCGGGCCCACGTCGCTCCCGGCCAGGAGCGCAGCCCCCCAGGCAGGAGGCCGCGCGCGGCGCCCCGTCCACGCGGCGCTGGTCCATGCCAATGCGCATGTCGTTCGTTTGCGCGTACCTTTTCGCTCCTCCTCCCTCGTCGTCGTCCTCCTCCTCCTCCTCCTCCTCCTCCTCCTCCTATTCCTCCTCCTCCTCTTCCTGCTCGTCGTCCTCCTCCTCCTCCTCCTCCTCCTCCTCCTCCTTCCCTCTCTCTTCTTATTCTCTCTTTCCTCTTCTTTCTTCTCTCTTCTCTCTTCTCTCCTCTCCTCCTCCTCCGTTTCCTCCTCCTCCTCCTCCTCCTCCTCCTCCGTTCCCATCTTTGTCGCGAGGCCGCCGCGAACGAGACGGCCGAGGCGCACGCCTTCATCCAGGGCACGCTCGCTGCGCAGCTCGGGGAGGACGGTCACCGCGCCAGCGCTGTCGTGGGGGGTGGACGAGGGCGGAGCCAGGGAGGGACGAGGAGGGAGGACGAGCCGGACGGAGGAAGAAGCAGGAGGAGGGAGCAGGAGGGAGGGGGAGTGAGGGACGAGGGGGGGCGAGGAGGAGGGAGGAGGGAGGAGGAGGAGGAGCTGTTGATCTGGAAGGCGAGGCCCGAGGGAGGGAAAACTACCCCGAGCCCCCCCCTCATAATTGACGTTTACGAAGCGGCCATGGGTGTATACTGAGCTCCCCTGCCATGCTCGATTCCTTCCTTGGGTGTGTTTGCTAAGCGGCTGTGCTTGTCGGGGTGCTTACTGTGGGGATGGTTTCTCTGCTCTCGAAGGCCGCGTCCTTGGGATGGCTGTCCCTGGTCGGATCTTGATTGGCTGCCCCCTTGCCCTTGGGATGTTGCATGTCTAGGGGCAGGGCGCGCTTCGGATTGCGCGGAGGAGGATGCGGAGGTGGAGGGAGGGAGGAGACGGGAGGCGGGAGGCGGGAGGAGGGAGGGGGAAGCGCTCGCTCTCTATCACTCTGTTCCTTTTTCTTTCTCTTTCTCTCTCTCTTTCTCTCTCTCTCTTCACACGCACACGCGATGTTAATGTTATTCTCGTTTTATCCTCCTGTTGCCCTTGGAGCTTGTTTGGCTGTGCGAGATGAGGTGGTGACGCGGATGATGGGGTCCCGATGTTGGTGGTGCTATTGATGACGTTGACGATGGTGTTGATGTTCATGATGACGTTGATTGTGATAACGGTCGTGATATCGATAGTGGGGTCGATAGTGAGATCGATTGTGGGATCGGTAGCCAGATCGATTGTGAGATCGATCGAATGAAATAGATCGAGTGAGATCGATTGTGAGATCGATCGAGTGAGATCGATTGAGCGAGGCCGATTGAGATCGATCTTGAGATCGATTAGTGAGACCGGTCGAGTGAGACGTTGGTTCTCCCCCCCCTGAACCTCCTTATCACCAGAAGGGTGGCCGTAGAGGTATACACATGTATAAGTGTATATTTACATACGTTTGTATATACGTGTATGCATATATGCATATGTATATATACATGTATATGTATAGGTATATGTACATGTATTTATACGTCCATATGTGTGTAGTATGTATATACGTGTATATGTGTATGTATATGTATATGTATGCATGTATGTGTATGTTTATATGTATGCGTATATGTATACGTACATGTATTTGTACGTGTCTATGTATATGCCCACATACGTGTACATGTATATGTATGTGTGTACTTCGGTCTATGTGTCTGCATATGCATGTGTATATGTATATGTTTATGTAAATGCTTGAACATGCGTATGTGCGTATGTGCATGTGCGTGTCGTTGTAGATGTGTCGGTATGTGTATATGTATAGGTATGTGTATATGTACATGTACATGCACACACCTTTATACATATATATATGTATATATATATATGTATAGGTGTGTATGTATATATTGTTACGGGGTACGAACCCATTGGATTCGGACCGCTCCCTGATCAAAAGACCTGCCACTAAGACTGTACGGGGGTGCCGGGGGGGTCCACATCTTGACGTCTTCTGGCCCCCGTGTATTTGATATTTATTATTTCTTCGTCGTCCTCCTCTTCGAAGTCGGCCCCATGGTCTCGCTTGGAACGCGTGCTGACCCGGAGTCCGGTGGAGACGAGGGCCCCCCCCCCCCCACACAAGGGCAGAAGACTTCATAACCCCCTGTCTTTTCTTCTCCTCCCCAGAGGTTTCCAGAGGCCTTCAGGGAGGTACCTGGAGGTCACTGGAAGTCTTTGGAGGCCTCCACACGTTTTCAGAGAAAATGTTCAAAATGTCCATTACTTAGGATCTTGAACCTTCCCCCTCCTCCCGATGCCTTCTCCTCAATTCCTCCTGCTCGTCCCTCTGTGCATCCTGCTCGCCATCGCCACCTTGGCTCGAGCCGCATATAGGCCCAGCCTGCAGCAATACAGCGGGCCAAAGACAGCAAGAGGGTGCGAGCGATACGACAGGAGGACCTGATTGGACACCCTCCTTGAAGGATCCAGGATGGAGTTTTGGGACGTCTATCGCTCGTTTTGGGCCTTCGACGGTCTCAGCAGACCTCCAGAGACCTCCTCCTCCTCCTCCGTCTCTTTCGCCCCCCCCTCCCCTCCATCGCCGCCTCCCCAGCCCCTCTGCTCTTCCCTCCGGCCACCTCCTTGTGTATCTCCTCCTCGTCCAGCCCTCCCTTCTGTATCTTCTCCTTCTCCGCCTCCACCTTCTTCTCCTCCCCTTCCTCCCCTTACTCCTCCTCCTCCTCCTCCTCCTCCTCCTCACCCTCCTCCTCCTCCTCCTCCTCGTCCTCCTCCTCTCCTCCTCCTCCTCCTCCCTCCTCCCTCCTCCTCTCACTCCTCCTCCTTCTCCTCCTCCTTCTCCATCTCCTCCTCCTCCTTCTCCTCCTCCTCCTCCTCCTCCTCCTCCTCCTCCTCCTCCTCTCCTCCTCCTCCCCCTCTCTCCTCCTCCTCCTTCTCCTCCTCCTTCTCCATCTCCTCCTCCTCCTTTTCCTCCTCCTCCTCCTCCTCCTCCTCCTCCTCTGCCCAACCTCTCCTCCTTCTCCGACCGTGCTTGGACTGTTGCATTGCCCCAGCGCTTGTTTGGGTCGGGAACTCCGGGTCGCAGCCTGTGCACGTGCAGGTCGCTCAAAGAGCTGAAGTTGAGGACCACCTCGCTTTCAAAAGGGGGGCCTGGTTTCTTCAAAGCGGTTCTCTCGGGCGCTCGTTGCGAATCCAGGCTCCGCTGGGGCCAAACACGGCTGTCGCTTATTGTTCAAAGAGGTGCCTCGTGGCAGGATTCTGACAGGCCGTCCGCGGCGGGGGCCGATGAGATTCCCGCGCGCGGCCGAGTTGGCGTGCTCGCGTCCCTCTTCTTCTTTGGCCCTGCCCCAGACAGGCTCACTCCTGGTTCTGATTTGGTGGGCCTGTTTTCCACCACCATCACCGTAAGTTGGAGGGGGAAAGGAGGAGGAGGAGGAGGAGGAGGAGAACGACGAAGAGGAGGAGGAGGAGGAGGAGGAGGAGGAGGAGGAGGAAGAGGAGGACCCTCTCCCCCTCCAACTTATGGTGGTGGTGGTGGTGGAAAGCAGGCCCACCATGATAGGATCCGGCAGATCTAGTGGAGAGGAGGTGCGGGAGATGTTCGATTTCATCTTCAGCGTCCTGGTGGGCACCGCCCTGGGCGCCTACAACCGCAATGCCATGAAGCCCTGCCTCGATGAGACCTTCGCTGCCGCTGTGAGGACCGTGAGGGAGAAGCTGGCCGGAGAGCACCAGGCGAGCTCGCCCTTCCCTCCCACTACTCGGCCCCATCCTTGCCTCCTCCTTCTGCCCCCACCCCACCCCCCCCCCCCCGCTCCTCCTTCCCCTCCTCTCCCCTCCGCCTCCCTCTCCTGCTCCCTCCCTCTTTCCCCGTCCTCAGCACCGCCTCCTCTATCCTTCCCTCTCCCCTTGGCACCGCTCGGACGTGTGCACTCTTCCTTCGGCGAGGACCATCGAGGAGCATCCCTGATCATTCTGCGAACATGCCACGCACGAAACCGACAAAAAGCATAGGGAGTGGACGTCCGAGCGATGCCCAGACACCGCCTCCCCTATCCTTCCCTCTCCCTCCTCCTTCCGGCTCCCCCCACGATAGCTCCCATTCCGTGGGAGGAGGAGGAGGAGGAGGAGGAGGAGGAGGAGGAGGAGGAGGAGGAGGAGGAGGAGGAGGAGGAGGAGGAGGAGGAGATGGAGGAGGAGGAGGAGGAGGAGGAGGAGGAGGAGGAGGAGGCCTCCCCTGCCCCTCCTCGAGCCACCGTCCTCCGTGGCCGCGATGGCCTGGCAGCTGGCAGGAGGCCTGCGCTCCATGGCGCCACACGCGTCTCGCAGGGCGCGTGTTCGCCCCACCCCCTGGACACCAGGAACGTGCGCAGACCTCCTCCTCCTCCTCCTCCTTTCCTCCTCCTCCTTCCTCTCCTCCTCCTCCTCCTCCTCCTTTCCTCCCCTCCCTCCTCCTCCTCCTCCTCCTCCTCCTCCTCCTCCTCCCCCTATTTGTCGTCATCGGTGCACTTCGCAGGCTCTAGCGACACACTGACGACACCATCTTCGGCAACGCTGCGTTGAGATCCTCGCATTCCTGTACGTGTTGTCCATGTTCTGCAAGGCTGACCTGGCCGAACTTAAACGTTAGGTAGTCTGGCACCTGTTTTTTCGGCTTCCCCAGCTTCAGTAGGCAAACCCGCCCGCTGCGGTTGATGCGAGCAGCAGCACTCGTCTCCAATCGTCCGTGTGGATGTTCCCAGGCCTTGCCGAGGCCCCGCGACGGCCAGGCAAGAAAAGACACCCTCAGTCCAGACGCAAAGATTTGACTTCGCTGTCCGCCCGCACCGCGCTGCGACGTTCCGCGCGGACCTGTCGGTCTTCTCTACCATTCCCAGAACAGGCGAGCTGATCGACGCACTCAGGTGACGCTTCACCACGACATTCCTCTTACGACAACCCAGACCACTGAGATCTGCACGGGTACGTTTGACACCACGCCCTCTTCCGCTCGTCCACAGCATTGGTACTTCACAACTGCGTCCTTACGACGAGTTGGGGAGACACCGTTTCCCCACAGCCAATTGTACACCATGGGGCCCTGTCCGTGCTGTGGCCAACCCTTCCCACGTCCCATGCTGTGAGCCCTTTGCGACATGCCCAGCGTAGTGGCCGCGTGTCTCGGAGCGGTCCGGCCCGCGCACGGGCCAGACAGTGAGCCCGGACCGGGTTTCTCCGCAGCCATGGCACGGGCACAGCCCTGGCGTGACGCCCTCCTCGACGCCGTGGATGTTTGCCCCCACCACGCTACAACTTTTGGCCCGTCCGCCCCAAAACTGTGGCAGGCAAAACAAGTTTCACGGACAGAGGTTCTACGATCGTAGGCATCGGCAATGACCATGAAGCCAGGCTGGCCTCGGCGGATGCGCCTCTGCCTTGTGCACCGTTCTTTTCCCATCGCTCAGATCTGCGCGTTTGCCCCGTCGCGCCTATGCTCGTTTGCCCCGTAGCGCACATGCTGGGGCGATTCGACTAATCGATTGCCTCCTCCTGCTTCTTCCTGCTGCTCTCTCCACCATGCCCTCTGCTCTCTGCTCCCTCATCCTTCTCTACCCCCCGCCCCCCACCTCCTCCTCCCCCGATCCTCTTCCTCCTCCTTCTGTCCTCCGTCTCCTCCTCCTTCTCCTCAGCCTACCTTTGTCATGGTCCGTGCTTTCTCCTCCATCAAGTGCCTCCTCCTCCTCCTCCTCCTCCTCCTCTTCCCCCTCCTCCTAACCCCCGTTATCCACCGTTCTTTCTCCTTTTTGTTTCCCTCAGCTTCGTCGCCGTACCCCTCCGTCTACAGCTGCTCCTTCTCCTCCCTCCTCCTCCTCCTCCTCCTCCTCCTCCTCCTCCTTCTCCTCTCCACGTTTTGTTTTCCTCCGCTTCGTCGCCGTACCCTTCCGTCTACAGTTCCTCCTTCTCCTCCCTCCTCATCCTCCTCCTTCTCCTCCTCGCTTCTCCCTCAAGCCATTCTGGCACGGAGTTCGCCGTTTGCTGCAACGCCACCGCTCCCGCGGCCAGCGGGCTGAAAGCATCGCTCGACAAAGCTGTCCTATTCGACCGCCTCTCGGGTCAACATCCAACCTGGGAAACGGGTGGGGTGGGCCGTCGGGGAGGAGCTCCGCCATCAGGTGGCAGCCTTACGCCTCAATAGCCACCCCCCTCAAAGCTCACGACCAGGTGAAGCGCGTGGGGACCTGCATCAAATATGCATCGGCCGCGGATGGCACGGGCTCCGAACTTCCCGCCGCCGCCGATGCCCGAGTTCTCCGCGCCGTGGCGAGGCCCCCCCCGCATCGGGCGCCTCCCCGAAGGCGCTTGCGCGAGAGCCCGCTCCGCGAGGTCCATGGTGGCAAGCAGGTGCACCGCTGGCGCTGACATCCAAGCGCCCATCAGCGAAGCGCGCGACCTCTGCAGCGACGCGCTGTTCGCCGCCATCCGCCACGAGGGGCGATCATGACTATCCCAGTGGGCTCTGTATGCCCTCATATCATTGCTCCAGTCTATGTCCGGGGGCGCCGCGCCATCGCGCAGCGGGGGGCGCTCCTTGGGAGTGCGCGGGCAAGTGCGAAGCGGCCCGCGACCATGCGCGAGCCTTCAAGGAGGCGGCCCCGTAGGCAGCATCCGGCAAGCCCTTGCCCAACTAGAACGGAGCTGGCCAGCTCTCGGCACGACGCGCGACGACTGGGGCGCGCGCCTGTCTGGCTGCGCCTATTCGTGGGGATGTCCACGCACGTGCGCAGAGCTTTACAGAGGCGGGCCTTCCCCCGATGTGGGGGCGGTCGCGGCAGTTGAACAAGGCTTCGGCTACTCCGCCAACGCCTGGCCCCAGAGAGCCAAGGGTGAAGCCAATCGCACTGCGTGGCAACTCGGCCTCCTGCGCAACTATCTCCGAGGCGGTGGCCGCGCCCCACGGAGGAAAGTGCGGGCGGGGATCTCGGCCGACCCGCCCCCGCCTGCCGCTGGTGTAGCAAAGCAGAGGAGACCCAGGAACACGCCGTCTGGAGATGCCCGTGCTGGGCCAACGAGCGAACGGCCCTGGCTACCATGATCTCAGAGGAGCAGCGGAGAGACCCCATCGCCGCACGCTCGGAACTGGGCTCCTGCAGGAGTGCGCTCAACCCCTCGTCCTGCAGGCCACCCTCGCCCGACACGAGCTCCCGCGGCACATCCCCAGACCGCCGCCAGAGGGCCATGAGTAGGACCACCTCGGGGAATGTACCGACCCCGCCTCGGGAGCTGGGTGGGCCTCCGTGGCCACAGACGCGGCGCGCTCGCATCGGGCCCACCGCCTCGTCGTCGGGGCAGGATTCGGCGTGTCTCGCGGGCGAGATCATTGTCTAAACCGCCCCGTCCGAGCATGCGGCCTGGCGCAGCCAGCGCAGTGCGCCGACGCCCTGGCGCTGTTCCATCTCGCCGCCATGGCGGAGAGGCCCGTCTGCACTTCCGTCGGTGATCAAAGCGTTGTCGGCGAGGCAGTCCCCGCATACCAAAGGCTCACAAGCCGACCTCTGGGAAAGAGCCCATCGGGTGGTGCAAGCCGAACTCGACCTTTTAAAGTTCAAAAAGGTCGACAAGGCACCTCGGAGAGCACGGGATCGGCGGAGGCCGCGTCTCTCTGATCGCCGAGGCCTTCGGCCGCCGCGCCGCCGAGCGGGCAACTGCGGTGGCACCGCGCGCGCTCCCTGCTGCAGGATGTCGCCGATGCGGCCAAGGGACGGCGACATTCGAGGTCGTCCATCACAGTGCCGCGGTCGCGCTATACAGTCGGGGCCCTGAAGAAGGAACACTTTTCGTTGGGGAGGGGCTCCGCGTTCCTCAAGTGTTTCGCAGCTTGCCTCAGGCTTTCCTGAGGTTTTCGATGCGAAATCGAAGGTTCACCTATGGAATACAAGGGGCTCCGTTCCTTATTTAGGGTTCCTCAGGTCAACGCCCCGACTGTACGACCGTCGTCGCCACGCACTCCCGCTTCCGGGCAGGCGTGCTGGATGCTCCAGGTCGTAACTCCACGGGCGGACGTCCAAGCTGGTCATTGCAGGGGGCGGCGGGCACGAGCCGCCGGGCCCGCCTGGTGACGCGCCCCACTCCCAAGGCCCACCGGGGCCAGGGTAGCATGATGAACTTGACGATCCACGGGGCATCCTTCGCGGCAACTTCGAAGGCGACGCAAAGGACGCACTCGGCCTCTGCGGGGCCCGCGGGGACGACGAGGACGACAGTGCTCACCCACTAACTACACTGCCGCGACGGCGACGGTGGTGACGCGGATGACGATAGCCCACCTCCAAATTCAAGCAGGCACATGGCAACAGCGACCCAGGAGGGGAAGGTCCACCAGGACCCCACCTCGGGCACTCCACTGTGACGCAGGACAGCACAAGGGCGGGCCACACGAGAGGCAGCGCGGTCCCTACCGTCTTCCCCGACACAGGCAGCCATACACCAGTGCGCAACCGCGCCAGCAGCGCCACCCGCCTGGGAGAGGACTTGCGCATGATCAGCGAGGGGTCCTGGACAACGTCCCATGGGGGCAGCTCCGTCGCCCCAGCTCCTTGGGCTGGCCAGTGCCGTCGCGCACCGAGGCCCCCAACGCGGTGCTTCCGGCCACCAGGCAAATCCCCCGCCCCGCCAGGGAACGGAGACCAAGGGCCCTACAGCCGGGGCCCCGAAGAAGGAGCCCTTTTGGTTGGGGAGGGGCTCCGCGTTCTTGAAGTGTTTCGCAGCCTGCCTCAGGTGTTCCTTAGTCTTCGATCGGAAATCGAAACTCAACTTATGGAGAAAAAGGGGCCTCGTTTCAAGGATTGCAAAAAAAACCCAGGATTGCAAAAAAAACCAGGATTGCAAAACAACCCGAAGGATTGCAAAAAAACCCGAAGGATTGCAATCCTGGGTTTTTTTTGCAAAATTTAGGGCTCCTTAGGTCAACGCCCCGACGGTAGTGCAACCCACGAGGGGTGCAGGCGCCCGAGCGGCACCCGTGCAGTGCAGCACCGACCCGCGGCACCCTCCCGCTGGAGAGAGAGGTGCGGGCGGAGGGTCAGGAGGGGAGAAAACACACAGACACAATTAATCGGCGATTCCCAGAAAATATGGGAGAATATGGGAAGTGGGGGGGAAGACAAAAGCCCAGAAAACATAGGAAAATATGGAGGAGATTTTTATTTGTGTGCATTTATTTGTGTGTCTCAGTTCCCCTTCAGAAGGGAGCTGGTCTCCTTCGCCCACGGACCAGGCCTGGTCTTGATTGGTGCGCTCTCCGCCCCTCTCTCCCTCGCCCTCCTCTCTCTTCCCCTTCCCCTTCCCCCTCCCCTGCCCTTTTCCCCTCCCCTTTCCCCTCCCTCTCCCTCTCCCCCTCTTTTTCCTCTTCCCTCTCCCTCCCCCTCTCCCTCGCCCTCCCCTCCTCTTTCTCCCCTTCCCTCTCCCCCCTCCCCTCTCTCTCCCTCCTCGCCGTGCGGGCCCCCTTTTCCCGCCCCCGGGCCTGCGCAGGCGCACGGGGCAGGAGCGCACCACTCGCAGCCTCCCGACCACAAGGCCGGCGCGCCGGAGCGCCGGGGGCGTTGCGTCGGGAGGGGCCTCTGGGCAGGGTTGGGTCCAGGTGCGATGAGGCCCCGAGTCCTCGCAGGCAGGGATGGGGGGGCGGGAGGGGTGGGGTGGGGGAGGGGGAGGAGGAGGAGGAGGAGGAGGAGGAGGAGGAGGAGGAGGAGGAGAGGAGGAGGAAGGAGGAGGAGGAGAGGAAGGAGGAGGAGGAAAGGAGGAGGAGAGGAAGGAGGAGAGGAAGGAGGAGAAGGAGGAGGAGAGGAAGGAGAAGGAGGAGGAGGAGGAGGAGGAGGAGGAGGAGAGGATGGAGAAGGAGGAGAGGGAGGGAGGGAGACAGGGAGGGAAGGGGGGAGGACGGGTGGGAAGAAGGGAGGGGGGAGGGGAAGGGATGATGATGATGATGATGATGATGATGATGATGATGATGATGATGATGATGATGATGATGATGATGATGATGTTGATGATGATGATGATGGTGATGTTGCTGCTGCTGCTGCTGCTGATGATGATGATGATGATGACAATGGTGATGGTGGCGATGATGATGATTATGAGGGTGATGATGATGTAGATGGAGTTGACGATGCTGAGGATGAGGATGGGATTACGATGAGGATGATTCTGATGCGTATGGTGATGATGCTGATGATGATGATCATGTTGCTGATGCTGCTGATGATGATGCTGATGATGATCATGATGCCGATGCTGCTGATGACGATGATGCTGCTCATGATGACGCTGATGATGATGATGCTGATGCTGCTGATGATGATTAGGAGGTGCTGGTGGGATGAGGAGTACTACAATGATGTTATTGATGATGATGCGGAGGATGCTGATGCTGCTGTGGATGATGATGTTGATGATGATGATGCTGCTGCTGATGCTGATGATGCTGTTGTTGATGATGATGATGACGATGGTGCCACTGATCATTGTGGTGATGGTGACGCTACTGATGATCATGCTGCTGCTGATGATGCTGATACTGCTGATGATTATGATGATGCTGACGATCGTGATGATGCGGGCGAATACGATCATGCTCATGCTGGTGATGCTGATGATGATGCTGGTGATGATGGTGCTCACGACGACTATGATGCTGCTGCTGATGCTGAGGATGATGATGATGATGCCGATGCTGATGCTGCTGATGATGGTGGTGATGATGAGTCAATGCTGATGATGATGTTGATACGAAGGTGGATGAGGCTGATTTTGATGATACTGACGCTGATGCTGATGAGGATGATTCTGAGGATGGTGATCATTGTGATGTCGGTGATGATGCTGATGCTGCTAATGCTTATGCTGATGGTGATCATAACGATACTGATGCTGATGATGCGGATGGTGATGCTGATGCTGATGTTGATACTACTGGTGATGATGAGATGATGATGGTGATGATGTTGAGGATGATGAGATGATGATAATGATGATGATGATGTTGATGATGAGGATGCTACTTCTGGTGACGTTGAGGATGCTGATGCTGATGCTGCAGATGGTGTTGATGGTAATGCTTATCATGATGCGGATGAGGATGCTGTTGCGCATGCTGCTGATGATGATGTCGATGCTAATGTTGATGTTGATGCTGATGATGGTGTTGATGATCCTACTGATGCTGATGCTGCTGCCGATGATGCTGATGATGGTAATGCTGATGATGATGCTGATGATGACGCGGGCGGACATGATGAAGCCGATGATGATGCTGTTGCTGATGATGATGCTGACGACGATGATGATGGTGCTGATGATGATGATGACGATGGTGATGATGCTGTTGATGGTGATGATTATGCTTGTATGGATTTCGACGATTTTGACTCAGGTGATGGTGATGATGATGAGGATGATGCGGATGATGATGACGATGATGACGACCATGATGATGGGGCTGATGATGATGATGGTGATGATGATGGCGTGATGGTGATGGTGATGGTGATGATGATGATGCTGATGCTGATGATGACGATTATGATGATGATGATGATGATGGTGATGATGATGATGATGATGATGATGCTGATGATGATGATGATGATGACGATGATGATGATGATGCTGATGATGATGATGATGATGATGATGATGATGATGATGATGATGATGATGATGATGATGAGGAAGACGACGATGACGATGATGATGGTACTTTCTCTTATTCTCTCTCCTCGCGCGCGCCTAGGTTTCTGTAGCTTCTGGGCTCAAGCCCTTGATTTGAAAACCACCCGGGCTCCATCCTTGAAGTTGTTTCAACTTTCAACCTTCAGGATCATCATTGGCGAGGAAGTCTCAGGCGAAACGCCATGCCTCGCCTACGGACACGTCTCGCGGTGCGACAGGGAGGAGCTGTCTAAACGACAAAGGAAAGGAGGATGGGGCGCAGGAGGAGGAGGCGAAAGAGGAGGAGGAGGAGGTCCTCCTGCACAGGGGGAGGACGACGACGAGTGCAGCCACGGGCGAGCGCGCCCCACAGGCGGCGATCTCGTCTCAGGTGAGCGCGCTGGCCGGCAAGGGGGGCAACCTGAACTTGACCTGAGCCAGAGGCAGGGGCTGGATCCCGTGCGAGGGGGAGGCTGGCGTCTGTGAAAGTCACGAGGGGAAGAAACACACAGCCACAATTCATTGTCGATGCCCCGGGAAAATGGGAAATTATTGGAAGTGGGGGTGAAGACGAACACCCATGAAATATGGGGAAATATGGGAATCGTGTTATTTGTGTGTATTTAGATGTGTGTCCCTGGGCCCCTTCATAAAGGAGCGGATCGCCCGGGGGGGAGCATTACGTGTATCCAGTGGCGCCGACAGCCAATGTTCGACAAGAATTCTTGAGAAGTCTTTGTAATTATGCCCCCGCCCTCTGAGCTGTCCGCAACTTCAGCCCTTGCCCCCCACCCCCAGCAGTAGGAGGAGGAGGAGGATGAAGATGAAGATGATGATGATGATGATGATGATGATGATGATGATGATGGTAATGATGACGATGTTGATGATGATGATGGTGATGATGATGTTGCTGATGATGCTGATGTTGATGATGATGTTGATGATGTTGATGCTGATGCTGATGCTGATGCCGATGCTGATGCCGATGCTGACGATGATGACGACGATGGTGATGCCGATGATGGCGATGCTGATGGTTATGGTGATGATGATGTTGCTGCTGCGGATGATGGTGATTATGGTGAAAATGAGGTTGTTGATCATGATGGTAGCGATGTTGATGATGTCGATGATGTTGGCGACGATGTTGATGATGATGCTAATGACGATGATCACGATGATGATGCCGACGATGATGATGCTGCTGATGATGATGATGCTTGTGGTCATGCTGATTATGATGATGATGATGCTGACGATGATGCTCATGCTGCTGATGATGCTAATGCTGCTGGTGATGATGACCAGGATGAACAGGATGATGCCGATGCTGATGATGATGGTGCCGCTGATGATGATGCTGGTGCTGATGCTGATGGTGACGTCGCTGATGCTGATGATGTTGTTGATGATGATGCCGATGACGATGATGCTGCTGATGATGACGATGGTGATGATGATGCTGCTGCCGATGGTGATAATGATGATGATGCTGCTGCTGATGCTGATGATGATGCCGATGGTGATTACGATGATGGTACAGGTGATGGTGATGAGTATGCTGATGCTGATGCTGATGAGGATGATGCTGCTGCGGAGGATGATGACACGGCGGATGATACTGATGCTGATGGTGATGCTGATGGTGTTGATGATGATGGTGATACCGAGGATGAGGATGCTTATGCTGCTGTTGATGATGATTTATGATGATGGCGATGCTGGTTCTCCAAGTAGGTTTGTCGTATAGGAGTCCCAGCTCAAACCTTATTGATTCGTCCGTTGCCCCCCCCCACTTCCTGTGCCCCCTCCTAATTCCTATGGCTATACTTATCCCTATGCCTATGCCGTCCCTTCTAGCTCCTATGCCTATGCCTATGCCTATGTTTATGCCTCTGCCTATGAACCACCTCTCGCTTGTTTGCTCTTGCTTGCGCTTGCTGGATTGCATTCGGTCGATGGCTCTTGCTTGCTTCTTATTGCTCGCGTGCGCTTGCTTGTTTCCGCGTGCTTGCTTGCGCTTGCTTGATTTTGCTTCCCCCGTCCTCCGCCCGTCCTGCCCCCGTCCTCCGTTCGTCCCCCTCCCATTCTCCTTTCGTCCTTCTCCTGTCCTCCTATTTATGTGGAGTCAACGCTGGCTGATATGATGATGCTGATGCTGCTGATGATGCTGATGACGATGCTGTTGTTGATGATGGTAATGCTCATGCTGATGATGCTGGTGATGACCCTGCTGCTGCTGATGATGATGATGATGATGATGATGATGATACTGGTGGTGGTGGTGGTGATGCTGCTGATGATGATGGTTGTGATGAGGGCGAGGATGCTGATGGTGATGCTGATACCGATTATGATGATTATGGTGACGAGGATGATGCTGATGCGGATGATGATGCTGATGCTGAGTATGATGATGCTGATGATGATGATGCTGATGATGATGATGATGCTGATACTGATGCTGATCATGCTGATGCTGATGATGATGCGGAGGTGGAGGATGAGGAGGATGAGGATGACGAGGAGGACGAGGAGGAGGAAACCGAGGAGGGTGAGAAGGTGGAGGCGAAGAGGAGGAGGAGGAGGAGGAGGAGGAGGAGGAGGACGAGGATGAGTACGAGGAGGACGAGGAAGAGGAGGAGGAGGATGAGGAGGAGGAGGAGGAAACGGAGGACACGGAGGAGCAGGATGATGAAGGGGAGGCGAATGAGGATGCAGAAGAAAAGGAGGAGGCGGACGAATATGCGGGTACGGAGGATGGCATGGAGGATGCGGGAGGAGAGGAGGAGGAGGGGGAGGAGGAGGAGGAGGAGGAGGAGGAGGAGGATGCGGATGATGATGATGATGCTGCTGCTGCTGATGATGATGATGATGATGACGATGATGATGATGATGATGATGATGATGATGATGATGATGATGATGATGAGGAGGAGGAGGAGGAGGAGGAGGAGGAGGAGGAGGAGGCGGAGGCAGGAGCAGGAGGCACGGTGAGGCAGGACGAGGCCGAAGGAGGAGGAGGATGAGGCGGAGGAGGAGGATGAGAAGGATGCACGAGGAGGAGGAGGAGAAGCAGGAGGAGGAGGAGGGGGAACGAGGAGGAGAAGCAGGACGAGGAGGAAAAGGAGGAGGAGCAGGAGGAGGACAAGGAGGAGGACGCGGAGGAGGAGCAGGCGAAGGAGGTGGATGAGGCGGAGGAGGATGATCGGATGAGGGGAGAGGAGGATCGGACGAGGAATACGAATAATGCTAATCGTACTATTCGTAATACTATTAATACTAATACTACTACTAATAGTAATACTTGTAGTACGAATGCTAATATTAATCACACGAATCGTACTATTCCTAATACTAATAGTACGATTGATACTGCTAGTACTAATACTAGTACTAATGCGAGGAGGAGGAGGAGGATGAAGCGGAGGAGGAGGCGCTAGGAGCGAGGCGCGAGGAGCGAGGGATGAGGAACGAGGAACAAGGAGCACGGAGTGAGCAGCGAGGAGCGAGGAGCGAGCAGCGAGGAGCGAGGAGCGGGGAGCACTGGGCGAGGAGAAGCGAGGAGCGAGGCGCGAGGAGCGAGGAGGAGGAGGAGGAGGAGGAGGCGGAGGAGGAGGAGGAGGAGGAGGAGGAGGAGGAGGAGGAAGAAGAAAAGGAGGACGAGGACAAGGAGGAGGAGGAGGAGGAGGAGGAAGGACGAGGCAATCCTACGATGACCCCGCGGCGGCGTGTGGGGCGCTACGACAGACGTGCCTGTGCCCCCATGCTCTCCGCCAGAGCGGCGGCGAATCGGCGACGCAGGCTCCTTTTCCGCTTCCCGCTCCTACATCCACCTGCTGCGCCCTCCTCCCTTGTCGTTCCCTTCGCCTTCCTCCTCCTCCTCCTCCTCCTCCTCCTCCTCCCTTCCCTCCTCCTCCTGCTCTTGATTCACCCCCTCCTCTCTCATCCTCAACTCCTCCCTCCTCCTTTCTCCTCGTCCTCCGCCTCCTCCTCGTGGGGTCCGCATTGGCGCGCCGCAGGCCCCACTTGGGTGGTCACCCCAAAAGCACAGGAGTCTTATTGCCTTGCTTTCTCCTGTCAGTGGTTGTGGCTTCACCTGCCCAAGCACGAGGTGGTCGTTCTGCTTAAAGCCCAACCATCTCAGGAAATTGTACGGCTGACCACCCGTCAGGATGGGTAAGCCGCATGCCCCATCTGGATGGCCAGTTTCCTTTTGCCTGTCGGTGGTTGTGGCTCCTACCTGCGTCGCCTGTCAGTGGGTTTGGCTTCCACCTGTTCGGGGGGATCATCGTGCTTCACAGTCCTGGGGCGGCCCTTTTCCAGATTTCGCGTGTCGGTGGGTGTAGATTCCAATTGGTGCCCTTTCGCATGTCGGTGGGCGTGGTTTCCACCTGGTCCGTTCGCCTGTCGGTGGGCGTGGCGTCCACCAGTTCTTCCTTTCACCTGTCGGTGGGTGTGGCTTCTACCTGTTCCACCCAGCGCGAGCTGGATGTTCATACCAAAGCCCCACCACCTCAGTGAAGCGCTGCTGCTGACCACCCGTCCGCATGGGCGAGCCGCAGGCCCCTCCTGGGTGGTCACCCGGCCTGTCGGTGGATGTGACTTCCACCTGGTCCTTCACCTGTTGGTGGGCGTAGCTTCCACCTGTTCTCTTTTCGCCTGTCGGTGGGTGCGGCTTCCACTTGCCCGCGTCGTGAAAAACGACGGCTTATGCCAGTCGGTGGGTGTGGCTTCAAGACTCCCTTCCTCTCGCCTGTCGGTGGGTGTGGCTTCCACCTGGTTTTCGTCTGTCGGTGGGTGTTGCTTCCAGCCGCTCCCGACTGGTAGGGCACCCTCGTCCTAATCGTCACCCCTGACGATCCTCCTCCTCCTCCTCCTCCTCCTCCTCCTCCTCCTCCTCCTCCTACTCTTCTTGTCTTCGTCCTTCCCATCATTTTCTCCTGCACCTCCTCCTCCAGTATCTTCCTCCGTATTTGTGCTATCCTCCTTCGTCTTCTTCTGCCCGTGGGGTCGATCGGGCTGGGGCCGGAGAGTACCTTTTACTGTTTTTGAGCATTTTTGGAATATTTGTGTTTCTTAATTTTTCGTTCAAAAATCCCCCTGTAGGGGGACAGGCCCGACTTAAGTCTAGTCATCTGCTGTCCGTCCGTTTGTGCCCTGTGCCCCGTGGCTGCCTGCATGTCTGCGTGCTGACCGTACGCCCCCCTGCGACGGCAACGCCGACGACGACGAGGAGGACGCCGAGGAGGACGACGAGGAGGACGACGAGAGGGAGGAGGAGGACGAGGACGAGAAGGACAGGAGGAGGAGGAGGAGGAGGAGGAGGAGGAGGAGGAGCAGGAGGAGGAGGAGGAGGAGGAGGAGGAGGAGGACGAGGACGAGGACGAGGAGGAGGAGGAGGACGACGAAGACGAGGAGGATTAGGAGGAGGACGACGACGACGAAGACGAATGCGACGACGCTGCCCCCTGCGGGCGGCGCTGTGGCCGCGCGGCGGCCACTGGGCGGACGATCTCCACCCCGCGTGCTCGGAGAGAGCTTCCTGGCAGCCCTCTGGCTCAAGCAGTGGCGAAGCGTCCTGGCTCGTGTGCAGGCCCACCACGATGTTCCAAGAGCCTCTCGTGGTCTGCTCGAGCTGTTCGCTCAGAGCATTTCTGGCTGAGCCTGTCTTGCTTCGACACATCGGGTTTCGGTCCAGGGAGCATGGCGTCTGTTCTTGGAGGATCTCTGGGTTCTACGAAAATGTCGTGGTAGGCCTATAGGAAGGCCGGGACGGTCGGCCCCTGCTCAATTGGCAGCAACGTTTCGGGGGCGGCCAAGAGGGGAGTGATGACGACCAGGGGGGGGGGATCACGGCGGGGTCCAGTATACTTTCCCAGATGTCATGGTGCTTCTTCTTCTTCTTCTTCTTCTTCTTCTTCTTCTTCCAATGCTTCCCTGGCACCCCCTTGGGCCGCGCACGTGCCGCTGGCCATGATTTGCGCCTCCCCCGCTTGAGCGCTTCTCCCCTGGACAGCCCCGAAGCGCGATTGACTGCCCGGAGCGAGCGGGCACGCTGGAAGGTGAGCCTCCGGGCAAGCGTTCTGGCACCAGCGCCGGCCACACGAGGCGCGCTGGGCGCGATCGGGCGCGCACGACAGGGGCTTCTTGGCCGACAGCGCTGGCCACGCGCTGCCCGCGGGCTTTGAGCGGGTACTCCAGATTTCGTAATAAAAGGGAGGGGGTCTGGACCCTCCAAGACAAGCCATTTCAGATCCCCCCCCCCGTGGGAGAACCCTCCAGAACATCGTCCCCAGACCCCCCCAGGCCCTCCAAGATAGCCTGGAAGAGACCCCCCCCCGAAATGAGACCCCCTCTCTTTTATTACGAAATCTGGACTATGTATGGAGTCTTCTTCCTGGCCGTAGCGCTGCCAGCGCAAAGTGTGCCGCAAGCGGGCGGGCACGCTCGGGAGGCCCACAGGAGGCTCACGGCAGGGACGCCGCCAACGGGCACCTGTATGTTCGGATGTAGTAGAGTCGACAGTGCGAACATTCTAGGCAAGCCAAGCTAGAAAAAGACATGGGGTGCCGAACCCCTTTCGGCAAGCCGAGCTAGGGTAGACGGTGTGAACCCTCTAGACAAGCCAGCCGTATAAAAGGGGTATCTGAGTTATTCGCAGAGTTCGGCCTCCTGGCTTTTCTTCCGGTACAGAACAGTCAAAATAACTCGAGGTGAAAAGCTGGTCCCAGGGAAACAGCAAGAGGCCGTTTCACTCAGTCCGCCGCTCGCTCTTGCCGCTGTCCCCGTCCGGCCGTCTGCCTGTCTGTTCTTCTGTCCCTCTTTGACTCTGATGCTCTCTGCAACCCTCGCCTTCGCCGTGGTTTCTCTCCGCACTTAGTCGGATGGGGCTAGGACGAGGATACATCCGTTCCAGAGCGTTTCGGAACGCGCTGAGAGCGTTCCAGGACGCTCCGAGAAGGCCGCGGCGCCCGAGACATCCTCCAGAGCTGCGGGATCTCAGAGATTCTCGATTCACCCTCATCCAAGTTTATCCTCGTCCCGGTTTCGTCTTACTGCAGCTCTCGCCTTCGCCGTGGTCTCTCCGCATTGAGTCGAGCCGATGCCGTGTGCATATTAGGAATTCGGTGCGCTGGATTTTTCGTGGGAGGCGAGTCCACTCTTTCGCGTGCTCACTGGAAGGCCAGTAGCGCAGATCGTGGACTTTGCGCAGCCGCCCCCTTCTTCTCTCCTGGGCTCGACTCGCAGCATCCGCAGCTCTGACCTCTTGGGGCACATTTGCCAGTCGGCCCGCCAACTCGCGCCTGCAACTCACGATAGGGCCATCCTTGCCATAATGCGTGCCCCTCACTGGTCCTCGCAGCTCTGTGTAGCGTCTTTCCCAGGAAGCCCGAAGTCGGGAGGAGAAGTCCAACCCTATCTACCCCTTCACCCTCCCGTCCCCTCCCTCCCTTCCGTCCCTTTGAGGTGAGTATGGATGTGGACGCGGGTGCCGACTGGCAAGGCTCAGGGTTGCGCACAGACGCCCCCCCTAGAGGAAGGCCTGGCTGGCATCAACAGGCTCCGCTGTAGTCCGTGGCGGTCTTAGGACCTGGGCGCCGCTTCCAGCGGCGCCACCTTGGGCGCTCGGCGTCCTTGGGGGGGTGCTGCGACCGCCCCAGGCCAACCTTCGGAGTCTGCTGAGGCCAGCCTTGGCCACCTGCCTGTGCCGCACCACTCATTGCTAGGTGAGGACGAAGCTGGATACGGGTCGGACAACAGGATGTGCTCCTCGCCCGTCAGCTAGATGGAGCAACATCAGTATGTCTTTCTCGCCCGTCGGACAACCCCATCAGCGCATCACTGCCAAGCACGCACGAGGGTCTTGCACAACAGCGAAGGGGTACCGCCCGCAGTCTGAGAGACGACGCGCGTGCCATGGATGTTTTTCCTCCCTCCGAGCGGGGGCCGGCGCTGCGGCCCACCCCCTCAGGGGGCTGCGGTCTGGGCGAAGGACGTGCAGGAATCGTCGGCGCGGCCCGCCTCCCGCATGTCCCGCGGCCCCGCCTCTGGCGTGGGCGAGCTGCGCCTGCAGGGCCGGCTGCCGCCCGACGTCCGGTCTCAGGGCTCCAGGGACGGGGGTCAATGCAAGCGGGGGCCCGTCAGAGCGCCGGATCTTGCAGGATCCTGCAGGGCCAGGGGTGCATTGACTCTGGTTTGGGTGCGGGATCCTGCCGGATCCTGCAGGATCTTGCAAGATCCTGCAAGGCCTGACTGACCCGGGTCTGGATTGACCCGGGTCGGTGCGTCCCCGACAGTTCCGACCGCGTGTCGAGGAAGCCCGGCCATAGCTGAGGGCGCGTGGACGAGCGACGGTTCCCGTCTCCATGCCACTTCGACGCGCTGCGTCGCCAGATCGGGCGGCGCCGGCTTCATGTTTCGCCCCGATGCGTGGACTTGGCGCCCACGCGCCAGAGCCACGGATTCGTAGTCCATTTTGCCGTACGCCCGATCATGGGAGAGGCGATGCCAGGAGCGTTCTGACGCGGGACTGGTGCAGGCGGCACTCCCGGAGGCGACGGTGTTGGAGGGTAGACGCCGACGGCCCCGCCATTGGCGTAGTAGCAGCAGCACGCCTGGCAACCGACCCGGAAGGACAACGGGCTGCTTGGGCAGTGTTTGGTGGGCGCAGCTACCGTGGGACGACTTCTTGGCGAGCGCGGCCGCCACGCACACGTGCAGATCCTGGGCACAAGGCACGGCGTGGTTCCCCTGGCTACGCGGAAGTCGCTGGCTGGAGGTAGTCCAGCACACCTCGGGGTGCGGGGAGACGAAGGACAATTTGGTGCTGGACCGACCCACTCCTCCTTGACGCCATCCACGCGGCTGCGAGGTGTGCAGGGCTGCTGGAGGAAGGCCTGGCGTGGGCGCGTTCTGGACTCTCCCGCGGCGCCGGCTGGGCACTGGCCGGGTGCCCAGAGCGGCTGCCGCGGGGGAAGCCAACGCGACCGCGCTACAGGCGCCCCTGAAGCAGGGCTGATCCGCAGACGACGCTGCGCGGAGCTCTGCTGCGGCGCTGGTGCCACGAGGGGCTTATCCTCTCGCCGAGGTGTCCCTCGCCGCCAAAGGCGCCACTGCGCTTCTAGACCTTGGGGCTGCCTTTCCTGCATAGTCCTGCACAGTTCCGCTTCGGCGCTGTCCTCTCCCCACGGGCGGGCCGGACGGGCGCAGCTCAGCAGCGGCGCCCTCCTCGCCTGCCTCAAGGGGCGCGCCCTGCAGGAGACGTGCGCTCCTCCGGCGGACGGGGCTGCGGCGGGGGCTGCGGCTCCCCGCGCGCCAGGCAGAGTCGGCAGGACAGCTCTGGGTCTCCCAAGGGGTGTCCGAGGAGATGGTGTGGGTGGATCATCGAGAGCAAAGGAGCCCCTAACCCTGATGACGCGATGAAGACGTGGCCCCGCTGAGGTCCCCGTCTTCGCATTACGGATAACAGATCTGGGCGGCTTGGTCCGATACATCTGCAGAAAGAAAAACGAAGCCCCTGTCCCTGATGCTCTGGCCCTCCTGACTTAGGTCACCTCCCAAAGGGTTTAGGGATCACTTCTGTTGCTTACCGGGTGGATCGCGCCGCATCGCCGATGCATCGGGGATGCAGGAATCGAGAAGCATCGACAAGTCGTACACATCTCTTTGGTTTTTGTTGTGGCCATGTTTGGATGTTCCTCCTGTGAAGATCGGGCCGGGCGAAAGGGGGGGATTGGGAAAGGGGGGGTTACGACATTTGCTGCATGCAGCTGGTTTCGGCCTCACCGAGGGCCGCATTCCTCGATACATGGCCGCCTCCTGCGCCTGGAGGCGCCGGGAAAATCAGCTACGTGAGCTGATTTTCAAACCCCCCCTTTGCTATCCCCCCCTTTCGCCCGACCCGAGAAGAAGGACAGGCCCGATTGAAACACTCGGGAGGCCTCTCACAGTGCGAGGGCGGGGGGCGCCCGCTGCTCGGCGCGCGGCTGCGGCGGGCGCCCGTTCCGCGAGCGAGGGGCCGCGCCGTGGCCTGCCGGGCTGGGCGGTGGGGCGCCTGCATCGGGAGCCCTGCGACGGGGGTCAATGCAAGCGGGGGTCAGTCCAATCCCTCTCCTCCTCCTCCTCCTCCTCCTCCTCCTCCTCCTCCTCCTCCTCCTCCTCCTCCCGCTCCTCCAAATCCCCATCGGGCCTCGGGAGACGGGGTTCCACACAAACGGGGGTCAGCCAGAGCGCCCGATCCTGCAGCATCCTGCAGGGCCGGGGCCGCATGGACCCTGGCCTGGGCGCAGGATCCTGCAGCGCCCTGCAGGATCCTCCGCGTGGACCCGGGCTTGGGGTGCAGGACCTCGCAGGACCTTGCAGGACCTTCTGCAAGGCCTGACGGACCAGGGTCTGCTGCTGTCGCCGCCTCCGTCATCAGCAGACTGCTTCAGGGGTTGAGAAATGAAAAAAAAAACAAGTAGGAGGGGGAGAGGAGGAGGAGGAGGAGGAGGAGGAGGAGGAGGAGGAGGAGGAGGAGGAGGAGGAGGATGAGGAGGAAGAGGAGGAGGAGGAGGAGGGAGGATGGAGGAGGAGGAGGAGGAGGAGGAGGAGGAGGAGGAGGAGGTGTGAGGAGGAGGAGGAGGAGGAGGAGGAGGAGGAGGAGGAGGAGAGGAGGAGGGAGTGGAGGAGGAGGAGGAGGAGAGGAGGAGAGAGGAGGGAGGTGAGGAGGAGGAGAGGAGGAGGAGGAGGAGGAGGGGGAGGGGAGGGGGAGGAGGAGGAGGAGGAGGAGGAGGAGGAGGAGGAGGAGGAGGAGGAGGAGAGGAGGAAGAGGAAGAGGAAGGAGGAAAGGAGGAGGAGGAGGAGGAGGAGGAGGAGGAGGAGGAGGAGGATGAGGAGAGGAGGAGGAGGAGGGCGGAGGAGGAGGAGGAGGAGGAGGAGGAGGAGGAGGAGGAGGAGGAGGAGCAGGAGGAAGCCAAAAAGGCCAGGAGATCCCCGAGTGTAGCCGCTCGACCCCGCGCGCCGGCGACCCGCGGGATCTGGCGCGCGCTTGCGTGGGTCCTCGGCTGCGGTCTGCGGCGCGCCCGGCCGCCGCCGCGCGCCGGCTCCACGGGTCGCCGGGCCCGCGCGAGGCGGCCCAAGGGGGGCCACTGCGATCCCAGATCCTGGAGCGCATCAGCGCGCACCTTCCACGGATCCCATTCGCATCCTCCGCCTCCTCTTCCAGGATGGCCTGTCGGCAAACCGTTGGAGGCAAGGCGTCGTGGGATCTCGTCACGGAGGACTCTTCTTGTATTACCACGAAATGGGCATTGACCAGCATCACCCATCACCCGTTCTCTTTCCAGAGCACTTCGTAACTTCACCATGTCGTATGTTGTCCAATGTTGTGCTGACATTTGCGATCAGCAACACTACGCTGCATTGCGGTTTACCCACCCAGTGCATCCACTGTTGTGTTTCTGGCTTACCCTATAGAGTACATAATTTGGATATATATATATGTATATGTATATATATATGTATAAGGGTTTATATTTCTGGGCATCTACACACGTATAATTATGTATATTTTTTCCGAGCATGTCCATCCGAGTCTTGTTAAGTCCAGTTCCATCAGTACCATCATGTGTTATCATGACGTACCCCTTGCGTTTTTATCGTGCACGACCCAATCCCGCCCTATCGCACCCTGCCCTGCCCCATCATATCCTCCTCCTCGCAAGCGTTCTAAGACTTCCAGAAAACGCCCAGGCCTGAACCCACCCCGGAATAGTTCCAGGCATTCACCGAACACCTCCAGACACCCGCAAGGGCAGTTCCCTTGTTTTTGCGGCCTCCCCTGTCTCCCCCTGAGCAATGGTTCTCGTGCCTCCCCCCTGCGGCGTTTGTCTGACATGGCTTTTCAGGGATGCCAGTAAGCGGGGTGAACGGCTGGGCGGGAGGGGAGCGGGGGCAGGGTAAGTAGCCTGGGCAGCTGCGGGAGCATGAGCAGCTGGACCTGCAGCCGCTTACTCTGCTGGCCTTGAGCCTCAGAAGAGCCAGATTCAGGTTTAGCTCGAATGGCCTGAGGGTGCGTGGCAAACCGCCCCAGGGGGTCGGGAAAAGTAGGAGAGGGAGGGGGGAAGAGGTGGGGAAGCTAGTAGTAGTAGTAGTAGTAGTAGTAGTAGTAGTAGTAGTAGTAGTAGTAGTAGTAGTAGTAGTAGTAGTAGTAGTAGTAGTAGTAGTAGTAGTAGTAGTAGTAGTAGTAGTAGTAGTAGTAGTAGTTAGTAGTAATAGTAGTAGTAGTAGTAGTAGTAGTAGTAGTAGTAGTAG
>CAUYUJ010019707.1:0-17500 GCA_963575745.1 Prorocentrum cordatum
TTACCTAACAGCGAAGACTGATAGGTTTCTAGTGGGGTCAAAAGAGCTCACAGATCACTCCACAGGGGGGTCCGGGCAGGTGTTGGGAGTTGCCGGGCGGCAGGGTGCCGGGCTCGTTTTTCACCAACAGTCACACACTTCGTGCTCTTCGAGTTCCCAGAACTCCATTCCCAGGCTCATTCTGAATACCCGGATGCAACAGTCACACACTTCGTGTTCTTCGAGATCCCAGAACGCCATTCCCGGGCCACATTTAGAATAACCAGATGCAACAGTCACACACTTCGTGCTCTTCGACATCCCAGAACGCCATTCCCTGGCCACATTCTGGAGGGCCGGATGCAACAGTCACACACTTCGTGCTCTTCGAGTTCCCAGAATTCCATTCCCGGGCCACATTTTGGATGCCCGGAGCCAACTGTAGGCCACTTCCTGGTCTTCGAGTTCCCAGAACTACACTCCCGGGCTACATTTTGAATAGCCAGACGCTTCGTAGTCCTTCCGCCACAGCCGTGTTTGGTTCAGGAATTGCTAGTGACACTGCAGTATCGTGCCACTGCATTCACTCACTGCAGTCCACTCAGTTTCGATTGCAATGGCGTTCCCCTGGCCGTACCCCCATACCCAACGTTCATCCGCAGCCTCTGCTCCGCGAGGCTCGTCCGAAGTGTCGCCGCCTCGCGGTGCTTCTCAGCCTGCGCCGCCTCGCGGTGCTTCTCAGCCTGCGGAGGAAGGTGGACAGACGCCTGGTTCTGGCGCTGTGAAGCCTGCGTCTTTCACGGTCGCCTCGTTCAATTTCGGGTTCGAGCAGGGCATGATGACTGGTAAGCAGGCGGCCACTCACTGCGCTAACTTCGGAAGGGTGTGCGCCACGATAGTGGAGACCGCTGATGCTGATATTGTCTGTGGCTGCGAGGTCGGTGCGTTCCGTGAAGGCTTTCGCCGAGCAGGGATCATCGTGACAGAGATCCTCAGTAAGCCTTTCGGTGATGGCATTCGCTTCTCGGAGGTCGACAACTACTTGACTCTCTGGGGGTTTCCGCGGTGCTTCTCAGCCTGCGGAACTGACTCTGTGCGAAGACAGCAAAGTTTACAGGCCTCCTAGCGGCCGAGAGATTGATGCTGTTATTTCACATTTTGAGGTGAACAAACCAGGCCATGACAAGTTCCACGTGGTGATCGCCAACATGCACATCGTGTGCGGCAAGAAACCGCCGACCATCCAGATTCGAAAGCGGACAGTTCGCCATCTCCGCTTGCACCTGGACTGCATGGCTCAGATTCTCAATGCTTCGGAGCTGCACGTGCCAGTCGTTCTGCTTGTAGTCGGCGACGACAACCTCACTTTCCAGGAGGCGCGGGAGGCTTACCAGCGCCAGCAGAACGACGAGAAGCTCTGGGAGGTCCATGCCACTCCGGCCGACCTCAAGGGCGACCACGTCGCGGTCTGCGGAGCAGTCGCCCGTTTCTGCTCCATTGCCGTTGGCGCGTCTTTTACGGATCGTGGCATGCGCAACGACGCACACGATGCGGTGGCGGTTGTGCTCACTCTCCCTGGTGCTATTCAGCCTGGGGAGAGCAAGAGGCGGAATATTGTCGTCGAAAATGTCTCCGACGCCGACGTCAGCGTACAGGCGGACGCCGAGTCTTCTGTGCATTGGGATCGGTCGCCGAGTTCTACTCCTCCGCTTTCACCGACTTCACCGGGTGATCCCGACTACGTCGAGGATGTCGTTCAGAATCGCGCGAACGACTTGCGCAGGGAGCTGAGGCAGCTTTGGGACGACAGGTACGACGAGGAGTACGATCCGAAAGTCCTCCATCATCTCAGTCTCTTGCTTTTCAAAAAGAGGAAGTCCACGGAGCCAGCGGACGCTGATCCAGCTGGCGCCCCTCAGCCTGGCTCGGAATATGACGCGGCCTTTGCGTCTCAGGAGGAGACTGGCCGAGCCATTCTCTCTGTCCTTAAGCTTCGACATGACTTTCTGCGGAGCAAGAACATCGACGACATGCGCTGCGTTCTCACGGAGCCTGAGCGCCAGGAATTGGTCAGAGTAGCTCGCGACCAGTACGAGCAGTCGCGGCGCAGCGTGCGCTTCAGGAACGGGATGTCGAAAAGGGAAAAGCGAGAGGCAAGTCTGCGCCACAAGGGGGCCATGCGGTTCCGCAGGGTCCTAACAAAGGGCCAGGCGGTAAGAAAGGTTCTCACGGTGCTTCTCAGCCTGCGGGAAAAGGTGGCCGGGCCAAGGGTGCAGGTCTGGGTAGCGTCGCCAAGTTTGTGAAAGACCAGAAGCGTAAGCGGTGGCATCGCCATTTGCAACGTGTGGCCGGTACCAAACAGATCTGGGAGGTGCTGGCCTTCTCAGGGCGCTTCGACGTTGATTGGCTAACGCAAGCGTTGCAAGCTGATCACAGTGAGGGCCGTGATGCAGCAGTTCCCGAGGAAGCTGGGCGGCAACAGCGGCGCCGGCTGCACCACCAGAAGGCCGAGGCCATCGCGCGCTACAACGAGGGGGAGCGGATTTCCCGCCATCTGTCTGCCCAGGCTGGCCAGCCAAAGCCGAACTTCACGCGCAGGCAGCTGGACGTGTTGCAGATGTTTGAGAGCGGAGCGCTGCTTCAAATCCGCAACCAAGCGATTCTGGCGTTGGGGCGCGGCCGTCTGTTCAGGGCCGATGGCGACTACCTGGACATCGGCGGCAGCACGGGCGGTGGCTCCAGGCGCATCATCGATTCTTGGCAGCCGCCGGACTGGCGTGACTTCCTCCAAGACGATCAGGACATCTGAGTTTTGCAAGTCTCCCTGCCCGCGGTGCTTCTCAGCCTGCGGTCTGCCGCTCTCCAGCTGCGGTCTCGAGCAGTAGTGTTCGAAAGCATGCGAGTTCCTGCGGTGCTTCTCAGCCTGCAGGTTTCGCAGCCTGCGCTCTGCAGTACAAGTGCTTTTCAGCATGCGACATCCTGCGGTGCTTCTCAGCCTGCAGGGTTCGCAACGTGCGGTTTGCAATGCATTCCTTTTCAGTATGCGAGTTCCTGCGGTGTTTCTCAGGCTGCAGGGCTCCGAGGCTCTTCGCTTCGATGCCAATGTTTTCAGACACCGTAGCTCCGTTCCGTAAACATCTTCCAAGAACCGCTCGCAACCTTTTGCAGCTGGCGGTCTGCAGACGTAGTCTGTCTCAGCATGCGAGCTCCCGCACGCTTCGCCGGCTTTTGCTGCGCGGACAATTTTCTCACACACGTCAGCGCCGTTTGTAGGCGTCAGAAAAACATGTAGACATTCACGAAGGGCTCAGTCTGTATATCGTCACATCATTACATACGCAGTCGTCGAACACATCGGTGTACATTCAGCGCTTTGTCCTTCTACAGCATTCTTTCCGTTGATAACAGTGTTCTGATGGGTTCGCTTCGTTCTAAAAGCGTTGATAGCAGTGTCTCGTTTGCGGACAACTCATTCTATATCAACTCACTGATACCGAGTTTCCTTTCACCATAAGTGAATGCATACCAGTGTATGTTGGTTACTACAAAAGTGGGTTCCTACAACCGACTTCATGATCGCTATCATCATCGCAGATTTCACTCATCCTCATCACCACGACTGGTTCACGTTGGCCTGCGGTGCTTCTCAGCCTGCAGTTCCTTTCGTTACACTGTAGTTGAAGCCGTTCATGGCAGTGACTCGTTTAAGACAACTTTAGTATTGGGGGAAGTGTCGATAGCAGCGTTTCTTTTTACTTATACAAGCGTTGATAGCAGTGTCTCGTTTGTGGACAACTCATTATATATCAACTCATTCATGCAGAGTTTCTTTTCGCAGCAAGTGAATGCACAGCAGTGTATCTGCATTACTGGCCCCCACTCCATTACCACTATCATCATCAACGATTTCCTACACGCGTGTGCGCGGCGGTCGCCATGAGTGAATAGTTTGCAGAGACTTCTCGCATTGATAGCCATGGGTCACTTCAGAGTGAACTCATTTGTGATCTTCTTTTATTGGAAGTTGAATCGGTTGATGGCAGTGCCTCGTTTAAACTCCACTTTGGTATTGCTAGTAGTGTCAATGCCAGCGTTTCTTTTTAATTGTGCAAGCGTTGATAGCAGTGTCTCGTTTGTGGTTAGTTATAACAGCGTTGACAGCAGTGTCTCGTTTGCGGACACCTCATTGTACATCAACTCGCTGATACCGGGTTTCCTATCAACACCATCATCATCATCCTTAACCATGTTTGCTCGAGTTTCACCTGGCCGTCCAGCCGCGGCGGTGCTCCTCAGCCTGCCTTGTCACAATGCCAGCGCGCGGCAAGGCATCGCCCCCGCCACCCCCGGCCCCGTGCGATGGCCCGTGGGAGATTCTGCCGGATCCGCCCGCACCGACTCCTCAGCCAGGTGTCGACGTGGTCTTTGAGCAGGCTCACCTCGAAGACATCCGCCGTACACCAGGGATGGGCGGCAAGACCGCCTGCCAGTGGCAGCGCGCGCTGCGCGCCGAGTGCATTGTCAACAACTTGTCGTTCAAAGACGTAACAAACGACCCGTCCTACGACTGGAAGCAACTGCTTCGGTCTGCCGCTCCGGGTTTCGCTGAGCGCATAATCGGGCAGGGCATCGCCCAGGTTCTCTTTCGCATCATCGAGACAGAGCGCGACCCTAACTACTCCAACACGGATGGCCACGGCAGGCACTTCTTCGAGTTCCGTCGTGCAGACGGTTCAGCCATGCGCCTGCATTACCATAAGAACGGCCGACCCGATGAGCCCACCTATGTCGGTCCACCACGCGCCGTTGCTCAGCCTGCCGTGCCTGAGCCTGGCGCTGCTCAGCCTCATGTTCCTCGTGGCGGCGCTGCTCAGACTGCCGTGCCTGACGGTGGCGCTGCTCAGCCTGCCGAGACTGGCGGTGATGCCCCACTGCTCTTCACACAGGAGCACCTGCAAGAGGCAGCCTGCTCGCGCCAGATTGTGGGCCGCGACGAAGCCAGCGCCGCTCTCCAATCGCTGTTGCACTACCACCATGGCGAGACTGCCCCAGGTGCTGTTGACATCACCGATGGCTCAGCATTTGACTGGCTTCGATGGGTGGCACATATCGAAGGTGCGCGCGACGTCATCCGCAATGGCGTCCACAGGGTCTACGCTGTCCGCTGGAATCCGCACTGGGCTCCAGAGGCCGTCTTCTGCTACGGCAACAACACCTACAGCACACTGGTGCCCCGCAAATCGCGCTACACAGGCTCGTGGAGCCACGCGCGAATTGTGACTCACCGGAACGCCAATTGGGTGACCGAACCGTTGCTATCTGCGGCCCCTGTGGCAGCTACGCCGTGGCTGGTGTTGCGGGATCAAATAACCTGGGAGTGATCTCTGGCAAACGAGATGTGGTGCTTCTCAGCCTGCACTCATGTGACACGCAATGCCGTGCCCTGCAATCGCGTGGTGTTTCTCAGCCTGCACTCGCAGGTCCTTCGGAGGTCAATTGTTATGAGTTCGGCACGGTCTCGGTCAAGTACAGCGTGCTGTGGGGATCCCGAGATGGGGCCTGGCTCAAGGTGCTCAAGACGTACTGGAGTGTCCCAGAGCCGGAGTGCCAGCTGATCCTCGGGAGTTGGAACGGCATTTTCAGGCCGTGGCCGGACACGTTCTGGATCAGGACGGGGGGGTCCGAGCCCGAGATGGAGTGCTAGCGCTCTGCAGTACAAGTGCTTTTCAGCATGCGACATCCTGCGGTGCTTCTCAGCCTGCAGGGTTCGCAGCGTGCGGTTTGCAATGCATTCCTTTTCAGTATGCGAGTTCCTGCGGTGTTTCTCAGGTTGCAGGGCTCCGAGGCTCTTCGCTTCGATGCCAATGTTTTCAGACACCGTAGCTCCGTTCCGTAAACATCTTCCAAGAGCCGCTCGCAACCTTTTGCAGCTGGCGGTCTGCAGACGTAGTCTGTCTCAGCATGCGAGCTCCCGCACGCTTCGCCGGCTTTTGCTGCGCGGACAATTTTCTCACACACGTCAGCGCCGTTTGTAGGCGTCAGAAAAACATGTAGACATTCACGAAGGGCTCAGTCTGTATATCGTCACATCATTACATACGCAGTCGTCGAACACATCGGTGTACATTCAGCGCTTTGTCCTTCTAGCTGGGTCGCTTCGTGCTGAGGCTGAGGCTGATGCAGGCTGAGGCTGAGGCAGGCTGAGGCTGAGGCCGAGGCCGACGGCAGACTGAGGCTGAGGCTGAAGCAGGCTGAGGCTGAGGCAGAGGCTGAGGCTGAGGCTGAGGCTGAGGCAGGCTGATGCTGAGGCAGGCTGAGGCTGAGGCTGAGGCTGATGCAGGCTGAGGCCGAGGCAGGCTGAGGCTGAGGCCGAGGCCGAAGGCAGACTGATGCTGAGGCTGAAGCAGGCTGAGGCTGAGGCTGAGGCAGGCTGAGGCTGAGGCAGGCGGAGGCTGAGGCTGAGGCAGGCTGAGGCTGAGGCTGTGACTGCGACTGCCGTTGCCACTGCGACTGTCATCGCGAATGCGACTACGACTGCGAGAACAGCAGAATTCTACAACTGGATTCTCATCTGAATCTTAAGGGGAATGCTTCCAGATATGCTCCTACACATCGCTGTTAGGTTGCTTTGCCGGGATAATTGTAGGTTTTTAGGGCCCCCGAAGGGGGCGATCAGTTTGGTACGGCGCTGTGGCGCGGCTCCCAGGGCGGGGTTAGGGGGGGAGACATAATAATGTAACACTATACAATATGTTGGATACGTTGCATTAAGGCGTTCGCCGGAAAACGCTGCCGCTCAGCACGTCACCTCCGGACGTGGATTCCTCTCGCCTCGCGGGGTGCACGTCCGGAGCACGTACAGTCACGTCGTCGCGGGGCCTCTTGGGAGCCTCTTGGGGTCTCCTGGAGGCCTCCTGGGAGTTTTTTTTGGCCTCTTGGGGACTTCTTTGGGGCCTCTCCCCCCTCCCTCCTTTTCATACTCCCTCCCCATCTTCCCTTCCAGCGCCGGCTCTAATCATGAGCGCCGCAGTGACCAACTTCCACCTGGCTGGCGCTGCGCCGCAGTTCGCCCAGAGGGGGGAAAATAACATTACACTCCAGTCGCTGTGTGGCCTTCGGGTTTCTTGAGGACATCTTGGAGGCCTCTTGGGGGTTTTTTGTGGCCCCTTGGGGGCCTCTTGGGGGCCTCTTGGGGCTTTTGCGCCGTTTCGCCCCTTCGGAGGCCATCTTGGGGGCCTCTCGCGGCCGCCTTGGGGCCGTCTTGGGGTCCTCTTGGGTCGTCATAAGGGGCCTCTTGGATCGTCTTGGGGGCCTCTTTGGGCCGTCTTGGGGTTCTGTTGGGCCGTATTGGGGCCCTCTTGGGGGCTTCTTGGGTTCTTCTGGAGCGATTTGGGAAGCTGCTTGGGCTGCAAAGGCGAGAACGTTAGAATATTACCAAACCAAGCGGAAATCAATGATTTTGGTTTCTGGAGGCGCAGTTGTGGGCGCTGTTGGGGCCCTCTTGGGCCGTCATTGGGGCTTTTTGGGCCCACTTGGGGCCGTCTTGGACCGTCTCGGGGCCGTCTTGGCCAGCACAGAGCCCGTCTTGAGCCGTCTTGGCGCCCTCCTTGGCCCCCCAGGAGGCCCAAGAAGTCGAAATCTTTGATTTTCTATAGGTTTTGGTAGGTTTTTGAGCCCCGGGAGGGGGGGGGCACTTTGGTCCGTTCCTGTGGCGCAGCTCCCAGGGGGGGGTTAGGGGGGAGACATAATAATGTAACACAATACAGCATGTGGGAATTATGCAAACATTGGACACATTGGATCCACTGCATTACAGCATCCGCGGGAAACGCTGCCGCTCAGCACGCCACCTCTGGACGTGGATTCATTGGCTGACGCCGCACCGCCGACCCCTTGGGGCGGCAGTAAGAGTGAGTTTGCGGAACGATTTCTGCGGATCGCCGCTCTGCTCTTGGGTTTCTCTGGGCTCTCCTGGCAGCACTTTCGAGGGTTTTCGGGAGCCGTTTTGAGGCCTCTAGGAGCATCTTTGGGGCCTCTCGGGGGCCTCGTGGGGGCTTCTTGGAGGCCCATTGGCGCCTCATCAGGTTTTTTCGGGGCCGAGTGCTCGAAACGTTCATTCGGGTTCCCCCTCTGGGCCTCCTCTTGGGGCCGTCCTGGGGCCCGGTCGTTTTGGAAGCTTCTGGGGCCGTCTTGGGGCCCTCCTGGGCCATCTTGGAGCTCTCTTGGGGGCCTCTTGGGCTATCCAGCGTCGATCTTAAAAGCTTCTTGGGCCGTTGTGGGCCAAGAGGCGATTCTCCTAAAAACAAGCGTTTCCCCTAGGGAATGGGACGATTTTTGCTTCTGGAGAGCCTCTTGGGGCGCCTCTTGGTGGCTTTTTGGGGCGTCTTGGGAGCCTCTGGGACCGTCTGGAGGCGATCTTGGGCGTCTTGGAGCGATATTTCGGCGACTCGTAGCCCTATTGGACCGTCTGGGTGGCCTTTTGGGGCCCTCTTGGCCCGGCCCCCTGAGGCTCCAAGGGGGCGGCCGACACCTTTGCCCCCCCCTCCCCCTCCGAACCAGACCGGGCTCCCAGGGGAGGGGTTATGGGAGGGGGAAGCATCTCACACGCCTTGACCCCAAGGGGTCGGCGGATTTTTGTGTCCTGGGCCCCTTTGGAGACGCTTCTTGGAGGCGTCTGTAGGCGTATTCGAGGCGTCTGCGGCCGCGTGGAAGCGATCTTGGGCGTCTTGGACCGATCGGTCGGCGACTCGGAGCCCTCTCGGACCATCTTGGGGGCCTCTTGAGGCCCTCTGGAGTGCTCTGAGGGTGCGGAAAACCGTCCCGGGGAGTTCTAGCATTTTTGGGCAGATCTTGCCGGGAGTCTGCGGGGACCTTGTCGGGAGTTTGCCGCAACCTTTTCGGGATACTGTTCGTCCGGGGATTGGACCCCCAGGGGCCGCCCCGCGCACGCGAATTAGAAATACTGTGGACCCTTACCAGAGATCTTAGCACGCCGCTGTCCCGTAAGGCCAGCGAATTTTCTGGATGTTCGCCTTCCCCCCCCGCTTCCCATAGTTTCCCATGTCTTCCTGGAAGTCGACGATTATTTGTGTCTGCGTGTTTTTTCCCCTCCCCCTCCTGACTGTTGTCCTCATGACGTGGGGGCCCCAGAGCTCTCGCCTCGACCCCCTCCTCTCTGGGGCGCCCGTTCTTAGCCCCGGCGCAGTTCCTGTTGACGCCCTGGCCCGAGGACGATCCCGAATGGGCCAGAGCATCTCCAAGTCTTCGGCGGCGCGCCCGGGGGGAGGAAGTGAGAATGGGCGGGCCTTCTCAGAGAGCTCAGAAGTTCCTCCCTGCCTTCTGAGCCTTGTTGCCCGAAGGCACGGGAAACTGCTCCGAAGGCGCGAGGGCTGCTGAGAAGTCCCGCCGCCTTCTGAGGAGGCCTTTCTCCTTCCCTGGGCCTCCCAAACGGGGTCCGAGTAGATGGGGTCGGAGGATCGCGCCGCATCGCCGATGCATCGACGATGCGGCTCGATGTGGAGACCGTGCTTCCCCACGCCGACGTCGCCGATGCATCACCGGCGTCGCCGATGCATCGCCGATGCATTGGCAATGCATTGGCGATGCGGCGCGATCCTTCGACCCCACCTGCTCGGACCCCACCTAGGAGGCCTCTTCTCGCTTCCCCCCCCCCCCTCGCTCGCCGCCGAAGACTTGGGAGCCTCGATCCTCGAGGCCCCCGGCGCCCCGCGCCTCCCCCCCCATCAGGACATCGGCATGCACGGCGGGCCCGAGATGGAGCGGAACATGAACGCCTGGGGCAACCGGCCGTGGCCCTCCGCGAGCAGGCCAGGCCCGCGGCAGCCCCGCCCCGCCAGAGGCGGGGGGGAGCCCCTGCCTGCAGGAGTGAACAGCCCTGCCCTGCTCGATTTCTTCCCCGTGTGCGTTTACTAAACGGCTTCGCTGGTCGGGGTGATTGTTCAGGGGGGGGGGGGTTCTGCCCTCCAGGGGGGGCCCGTGGGCGCCTGAGATGCTTGCAGTGTTGTCCCGCATCGAGGCGAGAGAGGCTGCACAGTTTAGGCGAAAGCGTTGCTTTCTCGGTCCTGCCCACACCGCTCATGTTTTTCCAATTGGAGTGCGCCCTTCGACGCTCGCACCCTGCGTTTTTTCGGTCATGGAAAGTGTTCGAGTTCAAACTGCGATGTTGGGCCTCAGACTAAAACAACGGCAACCATTTTACCCTCATGCGCCATGCTTCTACGTGCCACATGCACCCATCATGATGCCACCCACACACCCAGATCTCCCGCCCCAAAGGGTCGAGCCCACACCTTTCCCGCGGTACTTACGTACCCATTTTCAGCACGCGAGACACAGCATAAAGATCAGTGCGACTTTGGGGAGCGCTGAGGATTCGAAACACGAAGGGTTCGAGGCCCAGGAGAGGTACAATGTGTAGCAACGGATGTAAAACACAAAGGATTCGAGCCCCAGTCGATGGAAAGCATGTATGAGCA
Organism: Prorocentrum cordatum; assembly: GCA_963575745.1. Lineage (NCBI taxonomy): Eukaryota > Dinophyceae > Prorocentrales > Prorocentraceae > Prorocentrum > Prorocentrum cordatum. The sequence goes on from CAUYUJ010019707.1 coordinate 10,476, forward strand.
TACGTAAAACACAGGATTCGAGCCCCAGGAGAGGGGCAATCCATATATATATATATATATATATATATATACAAGACTGCATTGGCGCTTCGCGCCATGCACCTTGGTTCTTAAAGCTCGGCATGCAGGATAACCAAATATAGCGATGATTCATTGTTGCCGTTTGCGCCATCGTCGTTATAGTAATGTTATGTATTATCCTTATACTTCCTCTCCTCTTGCTCGTAATCTTCCTTGTCTGCGAGCCACTCCTTGTCCTCATCCCCAGTTTTTATTGCAGGGGCTCCTCTTTGGAGGTGTTCTTGGGCCCCTCTCAAAAGCTTTTTGGGGACCTCTGGGGGCCTCCTGGGCGCCTTTTGGGGGCCTCTGGGGGCTTCTTGCGGCCACCTTGCTACCAACCACGGTCTCCCTGAACGACCGGGTCACGATTTGGAGTGCTTCGGGAGGCGTCTTGGGGCCATCTGGGGCTGTCAGCGGGGCTCTCTTGGGGCCATCTTGCGGCCCTGTTGGACCATACTGGAGCTTTTTCGGACTGTCTGGAAGCCCTTTGACACCGTTGTGGGAGGATTTTGGGGGCCTCTTCGGCGGACTCGGACGCACGGAATACCGAAGAACCGAATGTCCAAAAATTCAATAAAAAACTAAAGGAAAGTGTTGTTTTTTGCACTTGGAGGACCTCTTGGGGGTCTTCTTTGGGTCGTCTTCGGGCGTCTTGGGGCTGTCTGGGGCCGCGTGGGGCTCTCGCGGGGCCGTTTGGCCGCCCTCCTGACCGCTTTGGGCCCGCTGGCAAGGCCCGGCAGGGGCGTCCAGGAGGCCCGGAAGGCCCGGGGGACCCATTGCAAGGCGTCCAGGGGGCCCCAAAAGCGCCAGATCCCGGGGGTCCGATTTTCCGGGGGGGGGGGGGTCCCACCCCCCCGGATTGTAAAAATATAGAAAAGGGAATATATAACCTCTCGATATATATATATATATATATATATATATATATAGGATCACATGCCAAACACAGAAGAGCAGATCCCCAGGAGAGGGGCAAAATATAGAGAGGAAAATACGTTAGGCGGCGAAGCCTATGGGGGCGAAGCCTATGGGGGCGAAGCCTACTGGGGGCCGAAAAGCACAGATACCTATACAGAAAACTGTCCCCTGGGGCCTCTCGGGGCTTCCTGGAGCCTCCTGGGGGCGCGGATGGCGAAAAGAGTCTCCCGAACACGCATCCCAATATAGAAGAGTGCCTCCTGAGGCCTCCCGGAGCCTCAATCAGGCAGGGGGGAGGGGCCGAAACGCGCTCCCCCAACATCTGTCCCAAGACAGAAAAAGTGCCTCGTGGTGCCGCCTGGGGGCGGGAAGGGCCGAGAAACGGTCCCCGAGCGCACATCCCGAGGCAGAGAAGAGTGCAGTCTTGGGGCATCCCGGGAGCGGGAGGTAGAATTCCCAACTCGGGAAACGCCTGTCCGTACTCGGGAACTTCGAGCCCGTGCACGGGAAGTCGCAACTCGGGAAACGCAGTCCGTACCGGAGCGGGAGGGGCCGCAGAGCGTTCCCCGAACACGGATCCCAACGCAGAAAAGAACGCCCCCCGGGGCTCGCTGTGGGCGGGAGGGCCGAACGACGCTCCCCGGACACGGATCCCTGGAGTGGCCTGGTCGGCGTGGAGGAAGCGGTTCCCGAGGAAAGCGGGTCCTGGAACCCGGGTTAGCCTTCCCCCGGGGCCAATTTCTTTCTCCTGAGCAGTTTCGTGACCATCCCAGGGCCCGTGGAGGGCCACAGGGAACCAGAAACGGTGACAAAGTTCAGGGCCAGGTTCCCCTTTGGCGACCTGGGGCCTCATGTTGCCTCCACAAGTAGCGCAATATTGCTCTGACGGATTCTTCTGTGCTGCTGAATCGCAAGGAAGTCTCAAGCGAAACGGCCGTTCTGGTTTCAGCGAGTAGCAGCAATGATGCTCTGCAGGACCCCCATTGCGGTGTTGAGTTGCAAAGAAATCTCAGGCGAAAAAGCCGGTCCTGCATCCACCTGGTTCCAAAGGGGCCTCTAAGGCGCTACATTGTGGGGAAGTCTCAGGCGAAACGACCGTTCCGGCATCCGCAAGTAGCTCAGCAAGTAGCGGCAATATTGCTCTGAAGGACCCCGTTGTGGCGCGTGGAAGTCTCAGGCGAGAGCGCTTTTCCTGAGGTTCGGGCCTTCCCTGGGCAGGACCTCTCGGAGTAAACTGTGAGTACGTAGCGCCAGGGAGCGTTGTTCTTGTTGGGGGGCCAGTTTGGGCGGTACCCCCAAACGCTTGAGCGTGTTCCTCAATTTCAAAGGACCTGCAGCCGGCGCCGAGGCGAGAGCGCACGGGCGGATACAGGCGGTCCAAAAATTGTAATTGGTTCGCATTTAATATTCAGCAGCAGCAGCTCCCGCAAGAATCGCGTTCTCGCTCGAGACTTCCTTGCAATTTACTCTTGAATCGCGCTCTCGCATGGGACTTCCCCACGACTTGCGCAGGAATCGCGCTTTGGCCTTCCAAGAATCACGCTCTCGCCTGGAACTTCAACCCAACTTAGTCACGCATCGCTCTCGCCTGGGACTGCTTTGCAACTTACTCAAGGCTTGCGCTCTCGCTCGGGGCTTCCTGGCAGGTTACGGCCGGACCAAGGCACAAGGTCGAGGTCGGTTCGGGGAGGATACCCTAATGTTCTTTGTGTTTGTTGAGTATTCATGCGCATCCTGGGGGAGGGTACCCACGAGCGATCTTCAGTTTGGCCGGTGGAGGCTTTCATGTTCTTGGAATATGTTTCTTTGTCCGACCGTATTTGGGGATCGCGCTCTCGCCTCACAGAAACCACGCTCTCGCCCGAGATGTCCGACCCGCCCGTCAGGGTTCTCGCCCTGGAAGTTCGCGATCGCCCGCTGTAATGGTCCCGCCCATGAGGGCCCGCCCGCCCGCCCCGCGCGTCAGAGTCCGCCGCCAGCCCGATCTGCCAGTCAGGGTCCGCCCGCACGACCCGCTCGCCTGGCCCGCTCAGGGCCTACCCAGAAGCTGGCATGACGCACTTCAAGTGGGGCGCGTTCGGCGCGTTCATACACGAAGAGTGTAGGACAGGGCTCGAGCCAAACGGTGTTTGGGCAATTTCGTGGATCGTCTTCGTTTTGACTTCGTTTTGCAGTTATTGTGGAACGAAGACAGATTTAGGGATGACGAAAATAAAACGAAAACGGAAAACACTGTTTAATTCGAGCCCTGGCGTGGGAACCAAGGGCTTGGGGTACATGTCGAACAGCCCGCGAGCGCGCAAGATCGGATCGCCTTAACATGCTTGTTGTTGCTCTGGCCCTTCGCCTCCCCCCTCGTCGCCTCAGCTTGCCTGAGAAAAGAGAGGAGGAGGAGGAGGAGGAGGAGGAGGAGGAGGAGGAGGAGAAGGAGGATCGATGTCTTGTGGTCTTTTCATGCGTCGTTTGGCTGCGTTTTGGACATCCGGAGGCCTCTCGAGGCTTCGGGTGCCTCTGGAGTGAGAGAGTGAGATAGTGTGCGAGCGAGGGAGGCAAGGGGGGGAGAAGGGGCAGATGATACGAAGGGGCATGAGGTTTTGTTGAGCTTATCTTCCTCAGCCGTTCCGCGCCAGCCAATATTGCGTGGTCAGGCGAGCCCGATGGTGGTCGCTCTCTCCAGCTTCGCATACTCCAGATTTGGCAACAGAGGGGAGGGTGTTCACGACTCTCCGAGACGAGCAATTTTTGACCCTCCCCCAGACCAGCCATGAAAGGGCTACCTTCTGCCCAGACCCCAGCGGAACCCTCCAAGACAGCTTGCCGCACGCTGTAAATGGCCAGAGGGCGTCCGACAGAAACGGGAGGGAGGGGACGGGAGGGGCCAGCAGGCTGGCCATGCTGCCCACGGACAAGATCTCCGCTAGCCGCACGTCGAACTGCGGCAACTTCAAGGAGGGCGTCTACATCCCTTTCGGCCACTGCATCGCGGCCACCGCGTACATCATCCCCGCTAAGATTGTGCAGGCTCCTCCTTGTCGTCACCGTCATTCTCTTGGCCTCCTCCTCGTCCTCCTCATCCTCCTCATCATGTTCCTCTCCTCCTTCTCCTTCTCCTCAGGAGGTGGTGGAGCTCTTCTACGAGCAGCTGTACAAGTGCCTCCTCATCACGAGGGACCAGGACGAGCCTTGCCCTTGGATTAGAGGAGGAGGAGGAGGAGGAGGAGGAGGAGGAGGAGGAGGAGGAGGAGAAAGAGGAAGAGGAGGAGGAGGAGGAGGAGGAGGAGGAGAAAGACTGGCAGAAACAGAAACTTTCGGAGCTCAGCACGGACTTCCCGGATCTGCTCCTGAACTCCCCCGCGGCGCCTCTGGCGCCGCTCCTGGCGCGCTCCGCGCGCGGGGGAGGGGGTCCAGCGCCGATCCAAGAAATCCGCCCGGAGTTCCGAAAGTGTATGTTTGTTGGGCGCTGCGTAATGGGGGGGTCATAAATGGGGGGGCGGCGAGGGTGGTCCGAAAAGGTACCCAAACGGTGCCTAAACGAGCCCCCTGGGGCTCCGGAGGGGCCCGAAAGGGGCACGAAAGGGGACCGTTTCTGACCCCCCCATTTGTGACCCCCCCGATAAGCCACGCCCAAGTTTATGTAGTTGTTTCTTCTTCTATGGATGTTTTTGTTGCGCCGATCAGGGCTCGATCAGGCCGCCGACTGGCTCGAGCCGTCGACTGCTCCGGATCGGGGCAGTCGATCGATCGGCCTCTCGATCAGCGGGGTGCTGCGCACCTCAGGGTGGATCGGTCAGAATCAGTCGGGGGCGGACAGAACCCCCAATAGTGACACGTCGATTAGTGAATTGTCCGTTTTCGGTTCTCGAGAGTTCGCCGCGGCCGTTATTTTCCAGGCTGGCGCCTGCCAGGTTTGGGTCTCAGGTCGTTTTCACTAAACCACGTTTTACTAAAGGGAGGTCTGTCCATCCCCGAATCAGGACCAGGCCGTGGATCAGCACAAATATAGATCCAGTTGCGCTACCGCACGATTCCACCACACCGGGGGGGGGGGCAGAGGTTGGGGAGGGAGAGGGGAGAGGATCCACGAGCCACCCCTTCCACAGGCTCTGTATTGGGGATCAGTCTCTGCCTGGAAGGCCAAAACCGCAACGACTCGGCCACAAGAGCGAACGCACCTTGGGATCGATACATCGGGGGGCCCTCGCTACTACTTCGCGAAGGGCGAGAGGGCCCGACGCACACCAGCCGCTGCAAGCGCGGTGTCGGAGGCTTCGTGGGTGTGCGTCCGTCACCACCCACCAAACCACCCCAACCCAGGTCGAAGGCTTCAATTTGCCTTCCATTTCCAGTGTGGGGGGGGGTCGGGGAACATGGAAAGAAACACATGTGGAACCCGTACCCCCCTTAAAACCCAAATCGGGTCTTCGGGTTGGGTTGGGGTGGTTTGGTAGGTAGTTGCTGAGGTCGTACCCCTGCCTCAGCGAGCAGGTGATCATGACCCAGATGGAGATGGCCCGCCCAGGGCTCTACAACTTCATCGGCAGGTGCCTCAGGACATTCTGATCCTGGATCAGGATATCCTCCTCTTCTTCCTCCTCCGCCTCCTCCTCCTCCTCCGATTCCTCCTCCTCCGCCTCCTCCTCCTCCTCATCCTCCCCCTCCTTCCCCTCCCCCTCCCCCTCCCCCCTCCTTATCCTCGACCAGATCAGATCAGCGGCCACATCAAGCGGCCACATCAGACCCCATCCCCGACCATATCAGCGGCCACATCGAGCCCTGACCGGCGGACCAGACCCGCCGACCAGGGCCCGATGTGGCCGCTGACCTGGTCGGGCTGTGGATCGATCGGGATCGGGGCGGGGCAGCCGAGCGGGCCCTCGCTCGGCAGCATCATCTGCGCCTCCTTGGGATGGATCGGGCCGGCTGGGTCGGCCGGGCGAGCCACAGAGCGCGACGACGATCGTGCCTCGCGGCCTGGGGCGCGACAGCGGTGTTCTTCTCCAGAACGGCGGCGCGAGGGCGCGAAGGCGACTGGGTTCAAGGCGGCCGCGTCGGGTGGCTGGGAAGCAGGGCCAGGATCAGGTCGCGTATCGGCCCAGATAGTGCAGGGTGTGTGTGCGTGTGCCTCCGAGGCAAGGGCTACGGCACCGGCATCATGAACAACCTCACTACCGACCTCGCCGAGCTCGGCGGGACCTCCGACCTCTTCACCTTCCTCGGCGCCGAGGACGGAGAGGTCACGACGATGCTGTCCGACAGCAGGAGCGCGGGCGACATCGAGGCTGTCAACTCCGAGTGAGAGCTGCCGTTCCAGCCGCTTTTCCAGGCCTCCCAGCTGGGGTCCGAGCAGACGGGGTCGCAGGATCGTGCCGCATTGCTGATCTGGCTCGATGTGGTGCCCGTGGTTCTCCACGCCGACGGCGTCAATACATCGCCGTCGTCGCCGGTGCATCGCACATGCATCGGCGATGCATCGGCGATGCGACGCGATCCTCCGACCCCACCTGCTCGGACTCCACTTGGGCGGCCTCTAGTTTGAAGTCGGGCATGTCCCTCTACAGGAAGACCACTCGAGAATGTTTAGAAATAGCTTGGGGGCGATTTCTCTCTTATGTTTGACCATTTTAGAATATGTTTGACTCCTTGTTATCTGTCTTCCAAAAGCCGCCTGTGGGAGGACATGTCCGACCGAACTCTGGTTCCCGCCGCCGACGCCCGGGGCGGGAATCCCGGGGCCGAGCGCGCGGCGAGCGCCGCGAGAGCGCCGCGAACGCGGCGTCGGTGGCCCGCGCTCGGCCCCCCGGCGCTCGCCGCGCGGGTGGCGGCCCGTCCGCGTCCGCCAGCGTGTTCTGCTGCGCTGGACGAGAGGGGGCGCGCCGCACGGCGCGCGGGAGGAGTTGTAACGCCTCGGGGAAGCGTGGGCTCCTCCTCCCTCCTCTCCTGCTCCTCCTCCTCGTTCTCGCTCCTCCTCCTCCTCCTCCTCCTCCTCCTCCTCCTCCTCCTCCTCCTCCTCCTCCTCCTCCTCCTCCTCCTCTCGGTTCTCCTCGCGC
>CAUYUJ010019707.1:22500-60000 GCA_963575745.1 Prorocentrum cordatum
TTTACGAAACAAGCCTCGAAGAAGAACAAAACGCCATTAACATAACCTTTTGGCGCTCCGCGCGGATTTCTTGGATCCGCACTGGCCCCCCCGGCGGCGCCTCCTGCGCCGCCCCTGGCGCGCTCCGCGCGCCAGGGAGGGGGCTCCAGCGCAGATCCAAGAAATCCGCGCGGAGTGCCAAGAGCTAATGTTTATGGCGTTTTTTCTTCTTCTCAAACCGCCCCTCCTCATCTTGCTCCTTCTCCCCCTCCGACGGCGACGCCGAAGCTGAGGCCTACGACGGCGACGGCGGCGCCAACGCCGACGCTTACGACGCCGGCGGCAGCAACGACGGCGACGGCGGCGGCGGGGCGAACCGAAGCGAGGCGTGACCTCGATCGCGCATTCGCCGCTGTGCGTGAAGCGCTCCAGGGCGACCAGCGGCGCCAGGTGGTGGCCTGGGCGCTCCTTTCGCAGGGCTCGTTTCGATTCCTCCGATTCGATTCGATTCGATTTCGATGGATTCCGATTCCGATTCGATTCCATTTGGGATTCGGATTTCGGTTCCGATTTCTTATCGGACGCACACTAGCCTGCCGATTTCCGCCGATTCGACTTTTTCCGACTCGGCTGCCGATTTCCGCCGATCCGATTCATGTCGACTTCCGATCCGGCTTGTCGATTCGATTTTTGGCTCTCCTGCCTTTCGTCGTCGCCGTCGTCGAGATCGACGAGATCGACGTCGTCGAGGTTCGTGGTGGTCGTCGTCGTTGAGGTCATCAGCGTCATGATCGTCGTTGTCGTCGGTATCGTCCCAATCCCATCACCACCGTCGTCAGCGTCATCACCGCAATCATCGCCGTCGTCGTTGGCGTCGCGGTCGTCATCATTGCCACCGTCATTTCGCGACCAGCAGGACGAATTTGTCTGCGAAATTGAGTTCCACCCGCTCGTGCGCTCGTTGATAGCATGGCCAGCTGAGATGTGCCAATCCATTGCGAGTGGCAGGGTGGGATGTTTGCACGAGCAATGGAGTTGACGATGTCGCGTTCTTCGGTTTACACTGCATATCTTTGTCCTCCGCAGCGCACACCACATGGTTGGCGTTCATGCTGGGTAGCATGATTTACAAACATGGTTTTTCCGTTGCTCCTTACCGCGCAGGATTTGGCCTGGGCATTGTCCTATGTGTTCCGCATGTTTTATGGGTCCAGCGTCTACTCTGCCTGTGGAATAAAACCATTCGACCATACGCCCCCTCCGGCCCTTGAATTTTCTTGTAAGTCATTCCCTACCTAGGCTATGCCTAGAAGGGTTCTTACTGTGTTCTCTCAAAGGGCCGGGCAGTGGGGCTCGCCCCGGGCGGTTCCCCCAGGATCCGCCCCGCGGTTTCCCCGGCAACCGGGGTTCCCTACCTAGGCTCTGCCTAGAGGGTTAGCTTGGCTTAGCTGAGTTTAGTTTAGCTTAGCTTATCTTATCTCATCTTAGCTTAGCCTAGCCTAGCTTAGCTTAACTTAACTTATCTTACCTGACCTTACCTGACCTTAACCCACCTTAACTTAAATTAGCTTAGCTAAGCTTATATTAGCTTAGCTTTGCTTATCTCATATTAGCTTAGCTTAACGTAGCTTAGCTTCGCCTAGCCTAGCCTAGCTTAGCCTAGCTTAGCTTAGCTTAGCCTAGCTTAGCTTAGCTTAGCTTATGCCATCTTAACTTAGCTTAGCTTAGTGTAGCTTACATTTGCTTAGCTTAGCTTAGCTTAGCTTATCTCATCGTAGCTTAGCTTAGCTTAGTTTAGCTTAGCTTAGCTTAGCTTAGCCCAGCTTAGCTTAACTCAGCTTTGCTTAGCTTAGCTTAGCTTAGCTTAGCTTAGCTTAGCTTATCTCATCTTAGCTTAGCTTAGCTTAGCTATCTTAGCTTAGCTTAGTTTAGCTGATGCTGCTTTCCTAGGGGCTCCAACTCCTAGGTAGGGTCGCACTGGGAGAATAGAATGCGGCGGACCCGAGTTTAGCTATGCGGCGAATCCCTATGGAAAAAAACAAGCGGACCACATGCGCGCGCTCACGCGCGCGCAAGACAGCATTATTCACACACCACCGGTGTTCTTTCAATTTCAAGATCAGGCTCGTCAAAACCAAATGAAACAAGTATGTGTCTTCATTGATATCAGAAGTGCGGGCATCATCTCAGCAGACGCGCCAATGCTCATAAATGCAATTTCTAATCTGCGCGCATGGGCTCATAAGCTTGCACGGCCTTCTGAGGGAATGCAGTGAACACGTTGGAGAGTCCTCCACAACTGGACAAGAAGTGCATGTTACAGTTTTCTGGGCATGATGGGACTGTTTCTGACGCGACGGGGATAGAAGTAGAATCCGTTTATGATTAGGTTGGGAGATCGCGTTCCGCCGTTGTTGTGGACTACGCTGCATTACATTAGGATTCTCACTATGTATGCGAGTTGCATTCTCACATGGGCCGTTCTGGCCTGAACCGCCCCTGGTATTTTCTCATGTGCTTCCACGCGGTACACGCACAGCAGTTACAATTCAATCAACGAAGTAACGCCATTTGGTGATCCGCCCCATACGCCCAGGGGATGTTCCCTTGCACGTAACATTCCAAGCCTCTTGAGTGTATTGTCGGACTGCCTTGTTTTCAATTGCTCCCCCCCCCTTCCCTCTTCTTGTCTCTCCTCCGCGTCTTCCCTGCCAGTCGTGCGAGTCGTTTCGGATTACGCTAGTTGTAGCGGCTTGGGCAGCACTTGGATGCAGCCGTGCTTTCCTGCGGGGCAGGAGGCACAGCGCGTCGCAATACCTCTCCGTGCTTCATTTGGCTTGCGGTTTCCTTGTCTCCCGTCCGCTTCTTGCTGCGCGCTGCTTGCCGTGGTCTCCCTCCTTCCTGCTCTGCTGTCTCCTCGCCCGCTCTCCTGCTTCTCAGTCGAACTCTCGGGCCAGCCTTCTGCCTCCTTGCCGCCTGTTCCCTCTCCTCGCCGTCGCGCCCACGCGTGGCCTCTCCGTTTTGCTCGCCTGGCTGCCCGGGCCGGCTACAACCCCCTGGATTAAAAAGTGGAGACCGCAGGGGCCGAGGTAGACGTGGTTTGCCTCCCGTTAGGCAGCGGGGCCCCGGGACAATGTTGGATTTGTTGCCAATTCCGGAGTTTCCGGTGCCTCCATCATCCCTTTTAATATTATAAAGGCCAAATGGGGCTCCAACCGGAAAGTGGGATTCTGCCTAGGACTTCCTCAAAAAAAATTTCCGGTCGCCTTCCAGGGCGACCGGAAATTCTGCCATGCCACCGGAAAGTGGCGATTCCGCGTGGGACTTCCTCAAAAAAATATTCCGGTCCCTTTTGAGGCCGCCAGACAGTGGCGATTTCGCGTGGGACTTCCTCACACATTACTTTTTGTCGCATCTCATGCCGCCAGAAAGCGACGATTTCGCTTGAGACTTCCTGACATTCGAGTTTCTGGTCTCATGTACGCTCACACCGACGCCGCGGACCTATTCCTCTTCCCACTCTTCTCCTCTTATCATCACAGTATTGGATTGTTCCGTGTCGCATGCTCTCCGTGCAAGTCAGATTCCAGTTGCCACAGCCTCGCGCGCGCGGTCCTATCTGCGCCTGGGCGGATGTCCGCAGGGATGGCCGTTGCATCGTTCGGTTCACAGGTTTGTCTTGGAGTCATCTTGAGGCCATCTTGAGGTCGCGTCGGGTCGCAGGCCCCCCTGTGGGAGGTTCGATCCCAGGGTCATTTTGGGGCGACGCGGTTGACCCAGGATGTGCGGTCCAGAATCGACGATCCAGGATCGATGATCGAGGATACACGATCGATGACCCAGGACCGACTGTGGAAGAGCGAACCCATATCGATCGGAAACGAGGCTTTGGGTTCCACGGCCGATCAAAGTTCGACAACCACCTAGCGATTGAGGGTCGGAGATCGAGGGTCGAGGATCCAGGGCCGTTCGGACATCGAGGAGCCAGGATCGAGCGGCCACGATCCGTCGAAGTTCGACGCTGGATGGCCGATCGAAGAGCGACGATCGAGAACCGATGTTCCAGGCTTGATCGAAACTCCAGGCTCCAGAATGCCTGGCCGATCGAACATCCATGATCGAGGTTCGATCGAGGCTCGAGGATCGAGGATCGAGGGCCCCAGATACTTCGAGGGTCGAGGATAGAGGTCCGGTCGAACAGCGACCATCGACTTCCCAGGATCCAGTCCCGATCGAAAGTCGCGGCTCGAAAGCCGAACGACGGACGAATACCAGGATGCGGTTCTTTCGGTGTAGCTCCGATCTCAACTTTTTAATCCAGGGGGTGGTAGTGTGCACCACAACGTTTGGGGGGGGTGGGGAAGTTTGGACGTAGCATGATCAGGGGGACGTGCTTTGCTCTGTGTCTCGAACTCGCATTACATGTAAGCATACGGGCCGCATGCGCTCACTCGCGCGCGCACACGAGACACATTCATATTAAGTCATCAGTTTGCTAAACAGTTCGAGGTCGAGCTGCTGAACAACTATGAAAAAAAAACAAGTTCAGATACGCAGTAATGAGCCATACGGAAGATGTCCTGCGCGCGAGCCAATGTCCATCAATGCCATTTTCAAGATGCGAATGAAAAATCATAAACGTGAGCGGTCTGAGGGGATGGAACAATCGAGGTGAGGGTACTCTCAACAATCGGACAAGACGTGCATGCGACAGCTTTTTGGACACGGTGGGACTGCTCGGAAGCGATGGAGTTAGAAGGAGTAGCGGTTTTTGATCGGGTGTGACAGGTGGTTTGATCGCGCTCTATCATTGCAGTGGGCTGTGCTCACGTGCTTCTATATTCCAGTATATCGTGTTCCAGTATACAGTTAAATATTTATACTTGTGTTTGGCATGTTTTCTGGGAGCGATCCACGCCCAGCCCTGTTCCATTTGATGCCGTACGACTCATGCGCCCTGCGCCCATTCTTCTTCTTCTGAAATAGTACAGCTCCGACCCAGGACCGATCCACGGAACGATATTGTGATGTGGTGGGTCCGTTTTGAACGATGTCGTGAGTCTTTGTGGCACAGTACCCTGCGGGCCAGTATTCTTCTGAAGTCATACCGCTCCGACCCAGGAGCGATCCATGGAACCATGCTGTGATGTGGTGGGCCCGCCTTGAACGATGCTTTGAGCCCCTGTGACCTGTGACGCAGCACCCTGAAGGCCTCACGCGCGCACTCGCGCTCGCGCGGGCACGACACCTGCTTTCAACAACAATTTCCCTGAGCAGTGTTTGCACGTAAGGCTCACCTCGCTGCCCTGGCTGGCCGCCCCAGCCCGCTCACCGCGGAAGTCATCCGCTTCTGAGCGCCTCCCTCCTCCCCCCCCGCGCGGCCGTTCCCCCTGCCCCCTCTCATCTCTTGCACGCTGGACACTTTGCCTATAGGTGCCCCCGGTTAGCCCGACGCTGGTGCGGGTCGCCTCTGCCTCGCCGCCATGTTTGCACTTAAGGGTTCTTGCCTCGGTTCCCTAAACAGAATTGGCTGGGTCAGCCGAGGTTTCGCGTGGTGTTCGCCCGTGGGCGCCTCGTTGGCGTCTCGTGCGCCAGGCGCGTCGGCCGAGGGTTGCACCACATTCTGCTTGCGCCGCATAGATTTCGCCGCGTAGCTTACACCACCTTGCATGCAGCGCATAGCTTGCGCTGCACAGCTTGCACCTACACGACGTAGCTTGCACCACATAGCTTGCACCACATAATTTACGTCACGTCATGTACTGTACCACACAGCTTGCACCACTTAGCTTGCACTGCATAGCATAAACATCCACAGTGCAATGATTTGTTGTTTGGGGTTCACGCTGGCAGATATGTTTCTAGCATTTCAAGATCGATGTCTTCACTGTCAGCTGGAAAGCAGCAGCTGTGCCCAAACCAATCAAACATACAAAACCATCGGGTGCGCGCCAACGCGCGCAGAAGTTCATCAACTTGCGCACGCTTTTCCAGCCGACAAGTTGACGTTTTTTTTCAACAAGCGGACATGAGTTTGTGTTCTGGTTTCTTGGTCAATCTGGGACTGTTAGGAAGCGATCGGTTAACGAATGGGTGTGTATGATTGCGATTACATTGTACCATATCTAGCCTGGATGAGAACTCCTGTCTCCTATAAGCCGTTCTGGTCTGAACTGCCCCCTGAATTTTCTTGGACGTCTCATACGCTTTGAGCACTCAGCTTCCATCCGATGTATGAGCTAATGCCATTCGGTTCGCAACCCGCTTTGGCCACGGCACGCTCCGTTGAAAATGTCATCATGCGGTGGACATGTGTTGATCCATGTTGCGAATACCTGGTGAAACCTGCGAGGCGGGCCACATGCGCGCGCAAAGAACAATCTGTCCACAGCCATGCGCTCCTCAGCAATGTCAGGGCCGAGCTCTCCAACGGCACACGGAGAGCACGCTCCGCATGCAGTGCTGGCATTGCGGGTTCTTGCTCGGTGCTCTAAGTAATTGGATGGACTTGCCGAGGTTTCGCCGCGTGGCCGCCCACAGGTGCCAGGAGGAGGAGGAGGAGGAGGAGGAGGAGGAGGAGGAGGAGGAGGGGGGGAAAAAGGAGGAGGAGGGAGGAGGAGGAGGAGGAGGAGGAGGGAGGAGGAGGAGAGGAGGAGGTCCTGCACCTAAGGCCGCCCGCGGGCGCCTCGATGGGGCTCCCCGTGGCGCTGCCCGGCTCTGCCGGAGGTCTGGCCTCGCTGCGGCCCGGGGGCGCCCCACGGGTCCGGGTCGAACCGAACGTGGGCGCCGCGCTCCGAGCATTTTCTTTGGGTGGAGGGCAGAGGGTGAAACCTGAAATGCCGTTTCGATTGGTTTTCGATGCTTGGATCTGCAGAAGGCGAGTCACAAGACGGATCGATTTTTTCGAGGTGCAGGAGCCCACATGGATTTCACCCTGAGCCCTCTGCCCTGAGAAGATGCTCAGGCGCTGGCCGCACGGTTTGCCTCACGGAGCCCGCACCACACAGCCTGCACCACACACACATCCGTGAGGGCTTCGCCCCCCTGCCGCCGGCCCCCTCGCTATATCTCTGAGATGGGGCCCGAGGAGATGGTCGGGGGCGGAAAAGAGGGGGGTGATGACTAGGGGGGGGTGGATATCATGGCGCGGGCCATGATATTTCCCCAGATTTCGTGGCGCCTCTTCTTGTTTTATTACGTCCCTGGCCCCCCCGCTGGGCCGCGCACATGCCGCCGGTCATGATTTGCACCCCCCCCTCTTGGACACCCCCCTCTTTGCCGCTCCCGAGATGGGGTCGGAGGATCGCGTCGCATCGCCGATGCGGCTCGATTCGGAGCCCGGTATGCTACACGAAGGCGTCGCCGATGCACCGCCGACGTCGACGATGCATCGCTGGTGCATCGCCGATGCATCGCTGGTGCATCGCTGGTGCATCGCTGGTGCATCGCCGATACATCGGGCCATCTTTGAGCCCTCTTGTGCCGTCTTGGAGCCCTCTTGGAGGCGTCTTGGGCGGTCTTGGGAGCTTCTTGAGCCGTCTTGGAGCGTCGGAAAGCCGAAAACGTGAGAAGGCCAAAATCCTTCAAAAACCTTTGAAACATCTACGATGTTAGCCTCTTGGGGCTCTCTCGGGAGGCCTCTTGGAGCGTTCTTGGGGACTCTTTGGGCCTGCTTGGGCCTTCTTGGAACCAACTTCGGGCGTCTTGGAGCTTTCTTGGCCTCGGCAGTGCGAACACGGCGTAATTTGCAAAGGTTTCTGGCTTCGGGGGACGCGACGGGGACCGCGAGCATACCGTAATTTACGATGGATTGTGGCCTCGGGGTCGCGAATCTCATGTATTTTTACATGTCCCACGCCCCCCCGGGAATTCAGAGAACGCGATCCGGGCGTGGTAACGGGCTGGTTTGGGGCTCCCCCCCTCGCGCGCACTTCAACAATTTACATTAGGAAGCAGAAAGCAGGATAGTAACATTGGAGACTTGAAACTGCAACTGGTGCAGGGAGCAGCACACTTCGGCCTACAGCCTGGTAGCCCATCAAGGGGGCCAGCGGATTGCACCACATAGCTCGCAACACAATCAGCCCAGAGCAGAAAGAGAGAGAGAGAGAGAGCGACACACCTTCATACAGACATACATATATAGAGAGAGAGACAGAGAGAGAGAGAGAGAGAAACACAAAAAAGAAAAGGAGAGAGAGACAGAGGGAGAAAGAGAGAGAGAGAGAGAGACAGAGACGTAGTGAGAGAGAGAGAGAGAGACAGACAGACAGACAGATAAAGGGGGAGAAGAGAGAGGGAGAGAGAGAGAGAGAGGGAGAGAGAACAAAAAAAACTGAGAGACGGCGTCTCCAGCGGCATCGAGCAGGTTTCTGTCTGTTCCCTCGTTTCTTTTTTCCCCTACCTAGGCTCTGCCTAGAAGGGTTCTTACTGTCTTAGCTTAAAGGAGCCGGGCAGTGTTGCCCGCCCCAGGCGGTTCACCCATGATTCGCCCCGTGGTTCCCCCAGTTGCGTCCCCTTAGCTTAGCGTTGCTTATCTCATCTTAGCTTAGCCCAGCTTAGCTTAGCTTAGCTTAGTTTAGCCTAGCCTAGCCTAGCCTAGCTTATCCTAGCCTAGCCTAGCCTAGCCTAGCTTAGTTTAGCTTAGCTTAGCTTGGCTTGGCTTAGCTTAGCTTAGCTTAGCTTAACCTAGCTTAGCTTGGCTTAGCTTAGTTTAGCATAGCTTAACTTACCTTAGCTTAGCTTAGCGCAGCGCAGCACATCGCAGCGCGGCATTAGCACAGCATAGCATAGCATAGCCAAAGCAAGCGTGTGTGTGTGTGTCTGTGCGCAGGCAAAGAAACAACAACATCAAGCAACAACAAAAACAACAGCAAAGCAAACGCAATAGCAAAAGCAAAAGCGAAAGCAAAGGCAAGACAATGCAAAGCAACAACAAAAACAATGCGAAAGTGTAGATGTAACTGTAGGTGTAGGTGTAGATGTGGATGTAGGTGTAGATGTAGATGTAGATGTAGGTGTAGATGTAGGTGTAGATGTAGATGTAGATGTGAGTCTCGCTGTTGATGTAGATGTAGATGTAGATGTAGATGCAGGTGTAGATGTTAATGTAGCTGTCGGTGTAGATGTAGATGTTGCTTTCCTAGATGCTGCAACTCCTAGGTAGGGTCGCACTGTGATATTTTTTTGTTTTTCATATATGTTTTAGGATGTCTGTCGAAAGTCTTGGTCCATCTGGGCTTGTCAGGTAGCCAGCCTCGTCGTTCAAGGGGGCGCTTCTTGTAGTGAAAAGGCTTGCAGCATCGTTGATGCATCCTGGGTCTACTCTGGTCCTCCTGCTGCTTCCTCCCTCCTCCCCCTCCACCAAGCGTGGGAGTGAGGAAGAGGATGAGGACAAAGAGGAGAAGGAGGAGTGGAGGAGGAGTGGAGGAGGAAGAGGTGGACTCCCTCGTGGGCGCCTGCCTCGTGGGGGCCTGCCTGCACAACCGCAACCCCGACCGCGCCCTGGAGGCGCTCTCCGAGATCAAGGTGCTGGATCAGTCGTCCTCGCCGCCGCCGTCGTCGCACTTGTCAGCGATCGAGGTTCGAGGGCCCAACATCCATGAAGGCATCCGTCTGTTTTTGAGCCTCTGCGGGCGTCCTGGGCCTCGAAGGTTTGGTCAGAAAGCGCCCCAGGAAAGGTCCAGAGGACGCTGTTCAACAGCGTCCTCCAGACCTTTCCTGATGATGACGACAACGATCTTCAACAGTGTTGAAGATCATTGTCGTCTTGAAGCGGCTAAGCGTGACGAGCGAATCGATGATTACGAGTTCTTTCTCGTGCTCCTCCTCCTCCTCCTCCTCCTCCTCCTCATCATCATCATCATCATCATCATCATTACCGCTATCACCATCACCACCATCATCATCATCATCATCATCATCATCATCATCATCATCATCATCATCATCGTCATCATCGCCACCGTCATCGTCATCGTTATCGTCATCATCATCATCATCATCATCATCATCATCGTCATCATCATCATCACCATCACCATCACCGTCACCGTCACCATCATCACAATCATCATCAGCAGCAGCATCAGCATGAACATCATCGTCAACCACTTCATCATCACCATCATCATCATCACCGGCTCCATCACCATCATTATCCTCATCATCATGATCAACACCACCATCACCATCATCATCATCGTCCTTAGCATCCGCATCATCATCATCATCATCATCATCATCATCATCATCATCATCATCGTCATCATCATCATCATCATCATCATCATCATCATCATCATCGTCATCGTCATCATCATCATCGTCCGCATGCGTTGTACATGTTTTGATTGCGCGCGCATGTAATCTATAGCTAGCATGTTCTGTGCGTGTCGCCTTATGCACGGCATTTAGCAGTGCCGGCTGTAAAATGTATGCTGTAACGGTGGTCAGGAGGCCACCCTCGCAGACGGTCACGACGAGTTTTTTGTTTTGCTCGCTTAGTTGTATTGCGTGACTCGGCCAAGAGTCTATAAAGGCCGCTCCGATACAATCGTCCTCACAGTCTTTCTCCCCGGGGGAGGGGGAGGGCGAAGGAGGTGAACACGTGAGATAGGGACCGAGGGGTGGAGGGGAGAGGAGGCTGAGGCCGTGATAGGGGAGGGGGACGGACAGGAGGAGGTTAGTGTAGCGAGGGAGGAGGAGGAAAGAGGCGGGCGGGGGGGGAGTATGCGGATGGGCGGCAGAGGGGGAGTGGGGGCATAGGGGCGGATCGGGGGGTGAGGTCGGAGGGGGAGGGGAACGGGGAGCCCGATTTTCTCCGCGCTGGCGTCGCCGAAGCTCCGCCGACGTCGGCGGAGCATGTCTTCCTGCACACTGCTGCATTGTCCTCCTCCTCTGTCCCTCCGCACCCGTTCCCCTGCTTCCCCCTCTCCTCCCCAGATTCGTGTTCTTCCCAGAGCATCGTGCATAGTGCCACATTGTTGCCCAGATTACTTTGCCGTTTCAGGTGTATGGGCTGCACGGCGGCGTAGCTGCGTGGTAGTGGTGCGGAAGTTATATCACCCCGACTCGTGGTGTTGCTCATGCGTGTTGTGTTTCCTGCGTGGCGCATTGAGAGTTTTTTGTTATTCGAATACTGTTGTAGGATGGTGTTGAATGGGTGGGCACATTGCACGTTTCTCGGTTGATCCTGAGCGGTAGCGTGTTGGGGGCCTCGTGTGCTCAGACGTTTATTTTGCGATGGCAATGTCGCGGGTCTCCATCCAGAGCCCGTCCGTCGCCGTGAACGTGGTGGTCAGGGGTGGCGGTTGCTTTTTCTGGTAAGCTTAAAGACCGCTACGTGGGATACGCCGTAACACGTACACCCCGTTTCCATGTCGTTCTCATGTTCTTCCTCCTTTTCCCACCGCCCTCCTCCACAGGGCGATGGGTAACGAAGGCGGAGGAGGCGGATGATGGGGAGTGATAGTAGTGAGGATGAGGAAGAGGAAGGAGGGAGGAAGACAAAGATGTATGAGGATGAGGATGAGACGGAGGAGGAGGAGGAAGAGGAGGAAGAGATGGATGATGAGGAGGAAGCGGGGGAGGAGTACCCTTTCGCCGTCGCCGTTGTCTCGTGTACACTCAGGCGCAGCCCCGATTGGAGGGCCCCTGCGCCAGCACCTACAGCTCGCTCGTGTGCGGGCTGGTTCGCTGTGGCCGCCTGCACAAGGCCGCCGCCACCGCCACCGCCGCCATTACCGCTGGTTCCATCGTTGGCGTCGTCATCGTCGTCGTCGTCGCCTCTGTCGTCGTCGTCGTCGTCGTCGTCGTCGCTTTGAGTCGTTCTTTTCGTCTCGGTCGTCGTCATTGTCTTGGTCGTCTCCGCCATCCCCCCTCCTACTATTATTCATGTTCCTGACTCCTTTTCTTCATCCGTCCTCCTTCAGTCCTCCTCATTCCCTTTCTTTCTTATAAGAACGCATCCCCATCTTACCACCAGGCGCGTCGGTAGTGCCAGGCATTTCACTAGTTCCTCACCGCTTCTGCCTTTGAAGCATGAACCTTTGAACGTCTACACCGGTAGACAGCGGGCTGTTTTCAACAGGTGGTTATCGCAGTAGCGCCGCGCACAGTTCTTCAACACCTTACAGCATGGACGCGGATGTAATGCGGCTGTTTTTGGGGAACATACGGTTTTCGCTGCGTCCAGAATAATCATCTGTAACATGTTCAATACTTACAAAGATGGGCGGTGGGGCTATCGCTCTCGCGCCGCACACATTCGTAGTAAGCGCTCCCAGCTGTTACAGGGATGACAGGTGGCCCTTTCTTCAAAAATGCGGTTTTCGGCTGCGATTTCTTCACATTGTATTGCCATGCGCGCGACATTGGCGCAACATTTACAACGAGTGAGGGTTGCTCCTTTTCAACACGGGACTTTCGCTTGGAACGAGTTGACCACACGTGCAAGCTCGTGCAACCAGTCTACGGCGGATGGAGGGCGGCTCTTCTTCAGCACGGGGCGTTTGCATAGCCCGTACGACGCTTCTATTATTTTCATGATGCTACCTTATCGCATCCCCTGCAGCTAGAACTTTACAGGGCAGCTCCGCTTCAAAACAGGGCTCTTGTCTGCATGGAGTGTTTCTGGGCGCTGCCTTTGAGAAGTGTGTGTTCCCGCAGCGAGATTGGAACGCATGTAGAGAGAGACTCATGTGGATGGGACTTGGGACGGGATGGTGCATTGCAGTATCGTTGGTGCACACCGGGTCTGCTCTACTCTAGTCATCCTCCTCGTCCTCATCATCATCCTAATCATCTTCATCCTCATCCTCATCCTCATCCTCATCTTTTCCCTCCTCCCTGCGTGTGCGGAAATGCGCGCTCGGCGGGAGCACGGGGAGAAGGAGGAGGAGGAGGAGGAGGAGGAGGAGGAGGAGGAGGAGGAGAAGAAGGAGGAGGAGGAGGATAGGAGGAGGAGGGGGATGGGAAGGAGAGAGGATGGAGCAAGAGGACGGAGGAGGGGGATGACACACCCTTATCGAACGACGTCGGGAGGGGCAGTAGGAGGTGGGAGGAACACTAGGAGGGAAGAGCAGGAGGAAGAAGAAGGGATGGAGGGAGGGAGGATAAAGATCAGGAGGAGGTGGAGAAGGAGGAGGACCACAGTAAACTAAAGATGCGTCAGCGATTCTGCAACACAGCCTCCCTTCCCAAGTTCCCTCCCCACACGCCTCTGCAAGTCTTCTTTGTTACTACAAGGGGCGCTCCTATTGACAGAGCGTCGCAGTTGGGCCTGCCACTGTGACTAGAGCCCCGCTTTGAAAGGGAGTTTCCTTGCCCACTTCTGCGCGTAATTCAGAAAGCAAAAAAATGTTGCCGTACAGTTCAACGAAGCGTCCAGCCGGATCCCCGTTTCGAAGAAGGACCATCCCAAACATTGTAGTTCTCGCGCAAGTTGACGTTTGTGTCCATGAGCTCTGGGGAACTCTCAGGCGGTACCCCCGCTTGGGGGAGAAGGAGCAGGAGGAGGAGGAGGACGACGGCGGCGGCGGCGATGATGACGACGGCGGGATTCTCTCGAGCCCGACCCTCCCTCGGACTTGGGGGTCGCGACCGAGGCGGTGGAGATCGCGGAGGAGGCCAGCCTCGGCGGCCAGAGCTCGGCGAAGGCGGGGCCGCGGGGCCGCACCATGGAGGAAGCTGTTTCGAGGTTCTCGATGTCTGTCATTCGACTCTGGCGGGCATGCGTCGGCGGCGAGCGGAGGAGGAGCAGGAGGAGGAGGAGGGGGAGGAGCATGAGGGGGAGGAGGAGGAGGAGGATGAGGGGAGGAGGAGGAGGAGGAGGGAGGAGGAGGAGGAGGAGGAGGAGGAGGAGGACCGGCGGCGAGCAAGGGGGAAAGTGAGAAGGAGAAGGTTTTCTTAAAAGGCGGCGAGGCTTCTCAGAAGCCCTCGCACCCTTTGAGAAGCCCCCTGTGCCTTCCAAGGAAAGGCTTAGATCCTGTTCAGAAGGCCGCGAGACTTCGGAGCCTTCTGAGCACAACTTCTCCTTCTCGCTTCCCCCCCTCGCCGCCGCCGCTCCTCCTCCTCCCTCCTCCTCCCCCTCCTCGTCCTCCCCTCCTCCTCCTCCTCCTCCTCCTCCTCCTCCTCCCTCCTCCTCCTCCTCCTCCTCCTCCTCCCCCCCTCCCCTCCTCCCTCTCCCCCTCCCCCTCCCCTCCCCTCCTCCTCCTGCTCCTCCTCCTCCCTCCTCCTCCTCCTCCTCCTCCCCTCCTCCTCCTCCTCCTCCTCCCCCTCCTCCTCCTCCTCCTCCTCCTCCTCCCTCCTCCTCCTCCTCCTCCTCCGCCTCCCCCCCTCCTCCTCCTCCTCCTCCTCCTCCTCCTCCTCCTCCTCCTCCTCCGCCTCCTCCTCCTCCATCATCATCATCATCATCATCATCATCATCATCATCATCATCATCATCATCATCATCATCATCATCATCATCATCATCATCATCATCCCCCCCCCCTTCCCCTCCCCGTCCCCCTCCTCTTCTCCTCCTCCTCCTCCTCCTCCTCTTTCTCCTCCTCCTCCTCCTCCTCCCCCTCCTCCTCCCCCTCCTGCTTCTCCTCCTCCTCCTCCTCCTTCTCCTCCTGGACTCAGCCTGAACGCGAACAAGGTTGTCCGCGCCACCTGCCACTTACGCCACCGCATGGCCACAGCCAGAGGCGGGTGGCGCCACCCGAACAGTGCCCAGAAATGAAAGGCGAGGCCAGCACACAGCAGGCTAGCGGATATGAAAGCCGTGCGGGACATGGCGCGGCACGGCACTAGAGCGGTTGCACCACTCCTGCACGGATCAAGGAAGCAGTGCGCAGCGGATCCTCGAGGTACCGCCACACACGATTGACCTGGAAGCATGCAGGCGCACGCGTGAGGCCCGAGAGAACACGAGCGCCCCACGTGCCTGGAGCAGGGGGGCCTCGACAGCCCTGTGACAAGTTCGCAGAGATCTTGACCCCTCCCAGCCCGCACACAACGCACACAGTACACCACAACCTCCGCCCCCCGTCCCCAATGACGGCGAATGGGTGCATGACATGCGGTCTCTCATCCGCAAGCTGCACCCGTACAGAGGCAAGGTCTGCTCTCGACAGACTGCGCGGCGTGACTGGCGGCGGGGGCTCCACCACCATCCTCGGCACAGGGCGGTCCACTTCGCCAGGGCCACGAGCCTTGCGCTGCCGCCGAGAGACATGCTCACAATCAACATCGCACATGCGAGGCCCGACACGCGCAACCCAAGACGCCCATTGAGAGAGCACGATGGCCTTGGCTTTGCGAACCTTGCGGAGCTCAGGGTCAATGCGGGCTCTCGAGGCCATCCCATTGAGCCCATTCGTCAGCATGCACGTCGCCCTCCTTTTCAAAGCGCGTAGAGAGTCCAGACTGGATGCGAGCCTCGGTGCAGTGACCTTTGACTTTGCGCAGGCCGATGCACTCGATGCCGCCCTAGTCGTCGATGCGGCGCCAAACCTGGACCCACAGCTCGGACCAGGCTGCGCGCGACGAGCAACAGTACACCTTGCCACGCTGGTAAACTCCATCGTGGACGAAAGCTGAGTCGGTGTAAAAAATACTGCCAGGAGCACTATGCTGCAGAGCACGGTTGAGGGCAAGCAGCTCGGCACAGTCAATATCTTGGCACACAGATTGGAGGGAACCGCTCATCACCGAGTTAACCTTATACGGATGCTGCGGTTGCACACTGACATTGGCCCAGCCTACGGCCTGAGACGCTGGCGGCAGATGCTGGTCCATCCAGCTGGCGTCAAGAAAGATGTGCCCTGCCATCTCGGTAGGTCCTCCACCGAACCACCGATCGGGGAGGGGGCTCGCAGGAGAAAGGGGAGCCTCGGGGACGAGGAGCCTCTCGGCGAAGAGGAGAGGAAGAGGGTCAACGCTCGCCCTGGCAACCGAGGTCAAGAAATCAGGTGGGACCTCCTGTGCCGCGATGTCATCGTGGCCCGCGCAGCTCGCGTGACTATGCAAGAGCGTGCCAGGGGCCTGCTGACACAAGCGGCAAAGGGGGTCGGCGGTGTACTGCGCAAGCCACTGACGATGCTGGGGCCACTGTCCCCCAGCGACAACACTCCTCAGGTAGGCCTTCTCATCGTGTCTGAGGCCATTAGAGGCTAAGGGGGACTGCAGAGGCTGAAAATTGCACCCAAGAGAGAGCTCATAAACACCTTCTCTCGAGGCCACTTTTTCCCAGAGCCACTGCAGCACGACATGATAGAGCCACTTGCGGACGGTGCGAGGTCCTGACTGCAATTTAGAAACCTCGCCGTGCCGAGGATGCGACCACACAAAACCTTGCATGCTGATGCCGAGCCGCTAAGCTGTAGCAGCACACGCAGAAAAAGGGCCACGGATGCTGGCCCAAGGATTGCCGTGATCAGTGAACCTCGCAACGGCATCTCGCAACCCTTGCTCCAGCATCGCTCGTGGGTGCCATAGCTCCCACACCGCGGTGGCATACTGCAACAGAGGGGCACACTGCAGCTCGTATGCAGGGTCAATCTGACGACGTTCACCGAGCATGAGCAGCAGCGTCACACTCTTGCCATCGAGACTGTTCGCCTGCACTCGAGCCTGCAGCGTGCGCGCTTGTCTGAGATCTGTGCCAGTGGTGCCAAGCACCTTGCACCCGTAGGTGCGCGAGGACAGATCAGCATTGCGGATCATCGCGCGCAGCTGCCGCTTGCGAACAAAGGGAGACAGAGCCAGCAACTTGCGCGCTCGGGTGACGGCAGGATTTTTTCTACTAGCACGGACAAACTGCCTGTGGACCTTACCAGCGGCAAAATCGATCCCAAGATCCCTCTCAGCGCGAACCCCTTTGAGCCTGACAGAGCGAAGTCGGGCCTCAAGGAGCCCGCGGAGCCTGGCGCTGGAAGCAACAACCCGACTCTTTTTTAAAGCAATGGGCAAGCTAACCTTCCCCAACTGCGAATGCAACAATCGAGTGGCGCCAGCAAGCTCTGAAGCAACATCCTCCTCTCTACCGAGCCGTTGCAGGCCAACATCGTCCACCACGTTGCCGAGATGCATGCGCGGGAACGCTGCTTGTACGGCGTCTAGAGGCGACAGCAACACCAGCTGCAACATCAGAGTGGCAAAGTGACACCCTGGCAGCACAGCTCGCAGAGTGTAGATGGGCGTGGACGTCGCCCCGCCAAGAGCAAGCACGCGAGGGCAGCGACAAAGCCCGACCAGCAGCTTGAGCTGACGCACTGGGAAGCCCGTACGCAACGCTGCCTGCAACAAAACATCACGCCTGATATGATATAATGCTTTGGCAAGGTCAAGAAGCACAAGGGCGCTAGAGAAACCACGTGCTCTGCCCCACTCAGCAGCTGAGGCTTGCAACCAAACCAGTTTGTCCGAGGAGCGTCCAGCCGTGGACCACCAGAAGGGACGGTCATTCTGCTGCTGCCAAGCTGCAACTAAAGGCTTGCGAAGCCTCCCCTGCACACGAGCCAAGATGCGAATGAGCGCGATGGGTCGGAAACCCCCATCACGCTTAGAAAGAAACACAACCTTAGTCCATCTTGAGGGCCAAGTGCAGGAGGCATCTACTTCTACCGGGATATCGAGGAAAGCTTCCAACGCTTCATCGGACAAGGCCAAAAGCTGGCGCGGACAGAATTGGTCAAAACCACATCCTGACCGTCGCGGAAAGGAGCGCACGCACTCCTTCAGTTGCTCAAGCGAAGGTCGCACAAAGAGAGGGCCAAGATCCGTCGGCCATTCGATCTGATCGCTAATGCCCCCTACCTTCCACCATCCCGCCCACTCCACCTCGAGAGCCTCCACCTCCTCCTGAAGCGTGCATGGCTTGCCAGCAGTTAAAGAGCTGGTGTGCCAAGGAACAGCGGGCTTGGAGAAGGCATACAGAGCGGCTGCACCGTCAATCGAGTGCCTACGTACCCAATCACGCCAGCCTGCCTGCTTGCCTCGCTCGGCCTGTTAAAAAACAGCAACAGCTCGCGCACCAATGACCTTCGCCGCTGCTGAAGCCAGCACATACGGCAGCAAGAAGGACAACTGGAGCAGCAGTAACCAGGGCTCGGCTTCCTCGATCGGAACACCACTAGCTCTGTGCCGAGCCTGGACACTGCGACCTAGCTTGAGGGTGCTAGCGCGTAAATTGGGTGGCTGCCAGCGCGCCAGGCCTTCGAAACAGCGAGCCAAGAGCCGCCACCAGAGGGCAGCTGGGCTAAGCGCAGGGAAGGCAAGCGGGTGAGGAAGCAACGGCTTGCGCGTGACAAGTTGTAGAGGGAATGCTCTGCCATAGTACTCGGGATTTCAGCAGGCGTGAGGTCGTGCACATCGGCGAGATCGAACCCAGCGTTGGCTACCCACAACTGCCACTTCTCCGCGAGCGGGGGACCTGTCATCTGCTCACAACAGTGCTGCCATCGCGGTTGAGGATCAGTCCTCTTGCACGCCATTGGGGCCTCTAGGGGAAAACGCCTAGGCACTCGTGCTGCGCGGAACTCGAGCCCACACTGCGGGAGAGCCGAGAGCTGCAATAGCACTGGACAGCGTGGTGAAGTGCCTGCATCGGGCACGATGGAGACACAAGCTCGATGCGATAGCGACTGCGAGACGACAAAATAGTCGATGACACGACCTGCGGAGGCAGCGGCATTAGTGCAAGTGGCAACTGATGGAAACAAGCAAACTCCGTCTAACGCTTCCACCCAAAGATTGCCCTGGAGCTCCTCTGGAGGCATCTGGAAATCTCCACAGATGACAAACGGCAAACCTACAGCTGTCACAACCTGCCCCACGTCAGTGAGGATGGCCCAATTCTTCTTAGACAAACCTTCGGAGTGACGAAGGTACATATATATATTGACCCACAGAAAGCCCAACGGCGTGAGACCATGACTATGCAGAATGCGAACACGGCCCTCATGCATGACACTCGGCACGCACTCTACCTCAGACAAGCCAGCGGCCGCGGGCACACACTGCAGCAATCCACCTGGTGCGCCACCCTGCGAGGTGGCGGCAGCCGCTGTGAAGGCCGCGCGCCATCCCATGACTCGAAGTTTGTGCTCCCAAATGTCGCACTTGTCTCTCAACATGTGATGCTCCTGCACGGCAACTGCAGCAGCTCCTCGAATCCGCTCATGCCGTAGCGCGGTTTCCAAGCCACTACGACCAGACACATTCACGGTGACCAGGGTGACGCTAAAGATCCGATTCAGCAACCCCGTCCACGCGAGCCTTCTTCTTGGCGGCCTCCACGAGCTGGTCGAAGATCCCCTGGGCGAGCTCGTGCTTGACCCCCTGCTGCTCCGCCTCGGACTGGATTTGCTGGCCAGCACGCTGCTGCTCCAGCCAGGCGAGCAGCTCGGTGTGGGAGGCCTGGGCGCGCTGCCGCACTGCAGCTGCATCGCTGGCAGCGCGTGCGGCGCGCTGCGCCTCGGCCTCGGCCTGCGCCATGCCCGCGACTTCCCGAACAGCCGCCCCCACTGGGGTGGCTGGGGCGCGCGCGGCAGCTCCCTCGGGCGGCTGGGCTGCAGCTGCCGCGGGAGCGCCATCGGCGGCAGGAGCGGCGCCAGCAGCACCAGCAGCAGGACCACCTGTAGCCCCAGGAGCAGGAGTGACGCCCTGCATGGCCACGTCGGGTTCGGCGAGCTGCCGCAACGCGGGGGCGAGCGCCTGCAACTGCTGGGCGAACTCCGTGAGCCTGGGGTCCGCCTTGAGCCCGTCGGCCAGAGCAGCGAGCGCCTGTGCGGGGTCCACCGCCTGCGCCATGCTCTGGTAGGCCTGGGCAGCACGCGCGGCAGCCTCCGCACAGCGCGCCTTGGCCTCGTCGAGCTCCCTCTTGGCCGTCGCCGCCGCCGTGACAGCCTTGAGGGCTGCCTCCTGAGCGCGGTCGTAGGCCCGCTGCGCCTTGTCGCGCTTGTCGGCCAGGACGTCCTGCTCGATGCGTGCCGGGCGCGCCTCTGCCCGCGGCTCGCCAGCCCGCAGCGCGCGGTGGGAGACCACCTTCGCCACCAGCTTGGGCGTCCAGTCCGCGGAGGCGGCCTCGAAGTCAGCGGCCTCGAGCTTGGCATAGATGTCGATAGCCGAGGGCTCAAGGTACGAGAGCTTGCCGCCGCCCTGCCCTGGCCCACCACCACCGTTGCCACGCTTGCCGCCGCCGCCGCCGCTGCCTTGGCCGCCTTGGCCGCCGACCTGGGGCGGCCCCTGCAGCCGGGCGCCCAGGGTGCGCGTGCCATCCGAGGGGGCAGGCGCACTGGGCGCAGGGCGGCCGCACGCGCGGCAGCGCGTGCGCGTGAGGAAATTGAAGCGGTACCCACACCGCTTGTGCTGACACTGCCAGGTATCGAACGTGGCGCCGCCATGCCTCTGAGGGGCCATCCGACCCTGGGAGAAAACGTGGCGCAAAGAATCGCCGAAAACCTCGTCCGACCAGGCAACGAGGCGTGACTTTGGGGGCCGTCACTCCCCCGCGCCAGTGAGGTCAGGTCCTGAGCCAAAACACTCCGGACTTGAGCCAACCTCCCCATCCCCCTCCTCCTCCTCCTCCTCCTCTTCTTCCTCCTCCTCCTCCTCCTCCTCCTCCTCCTCCTCCTCCTCTTCCTCCTCCTCCTCCTCGATGCCCAAGGCCCCTGATCAAAAGCCTATCGTCGGCCCAAAGATGGCCAAGCTCATGGCCGATAGTGCCCATGAGATGCAGCCTGTAGAAGCTGGGAGTAGATTCCACTGCCTTAAGTGTCTGTCGGTGGTCTCGATTAATTTACACGAGGCAAAGCCCTCCCAAGTGTTTATTGAAACCCTTTGTGTGCCTGCCGAGCCTTGGACGCGCCCCGTCCACGGCGTGAAATCCTTGCGCTGTGCTTTCGTCGGGGCCTCCTTTGTGCACTCGACCCATCAGATGGTAGTCACGCAGAGAGGGACTTTCCTGTGTCTGAACTGTGGGTCCCACGCGACCCGCAGCAGTCAAAACCTGTTGAAGGAGTGCCAGCCGCGCACTCCTGCGGGCCAGAACTTGTTGGATAAAGAATTCATGAAAGGCCTAGTTTGAGGCCCACTTTCAAACCCTCCCACAACGGGAGGCCACTGCTTTTTGAAACAGACCAATGGTCATCTGAGCGTCCTCCTCCTCCCCCTCCCCCTCCCCCTCCTCCCCCTCCCCCTCCTCCTCCGCCTCCTGCTCCTCCTCCCCCTCTTCCTTCCTCCTCCTCCTCCTCCTCCCCCTCCTCCTCCTCCTCCTCCTCCTCCTCCTCCTCCCTCCTCCTCCTCCTCCCCCCCCCCTCCCCTCCTCCTCCTCCTCCGCCTCCTCCTCCTCCTCCTCCTCCTCCTCCTCTCCTCCTCCTCCTCTTCCTTCTCCTCCCCCTCCCCCCCCCCTCCCCCTCCCTCCTCCTCCTCCTCCTCCTCCTCCTCCTCCTCTCCTCCTCCTCCTCTTCCCTTCCTCTCCTCCTCCTCCTCCTCCTCCTCCTCCTCCTCCTCCTCCTCCCCCTCCTCCTCCTCCTCCTCCTCCTCCTCCTCCTCGTCCTCCTCCTCGTCCTCCTCCTCCTCCTCGTTCTCCTCCTCCTCCTCCTCCTCCTCGTCCTCGTCCTCCTCCTCTTCCTTCAGTAACAGATGTGTTTCTTCAATTTGAGTGCCCCTCCTGGGTCTCGGACCCTGTCTCTTGTATTCTGGAACGTCTTCCTCCTCAAACTGCGTAGCTACAACAACAACGGCTCCCGCCTGATATTTCCTCGCAGTGGATTGAAGAATCGCGCTCTCGCGCGGGACTTCCTCACAATATGTGTGTGTGTGTGTGTACGAATCGCGCTCTCGCGTGGGACTTCCTCGCAATGTATTCAGTCGATGCCCCCTCGGCGCTCAGGAATTACGCTCTCGCTTTGGGCGTTCTCACGATTCATTTGTGATTCGCGATGTCGCTCGATACTTCCTCGCGATTCATGCAGGACCCGCGCTTCAGCAACCTGCATGCTCGACCTGATCGTCTGGGCCCGTCTTCCCGACCTGCCCGAAATGTGCCTGCACCCCCGATCTGCCCGTCTGGTTCTACCATTTGTTTGCTGCTCATTGCCTCCCTCCTGCTAATTGCTCTCGTGCTCCATTCTTCTCCCTCTCCTTTCAGCCCGTCCTCTCTTCCCGTGTTTTGAGGGCTGCGCTACATGCATGACCCCCCAAAGGGGTACGATCGAAGACGAAAAGGGCGGGCAGCGAGGGCTTTGGAAATACACGTTGACGGACACTCGAGCAGATAAGAGCGAACAGTCTTATATGATTGTTGTTGTTGCTGCTGCTGTTGTTGTTGGGCCTGTTTGGGCGCAACCCCGAAACGGGTGAGCCTCAATGTCGTAGGACATGCAGCCGGCGCCGAGGCGAGAGCGCCAAAGCGCAAATAGGGGGTCCAACCATAATCCATGTTTTGTAAACAATAGATATTCAACGACGACGACGATGACGACGACGGCGGCGACGACGACGACGATGACGACGAAGACAACGACGACGACGACGACGGCGACAACGACGACGACGACGGCGACGACGGCGACGACGACGACGACGACTGCCTGCGAGTGCCAGGCGGCGGGGCTGACCCCCGAGGCCCTCCAGCAGCTGCTCCGGGCACTGCAGCAGCAGGGCCTGGCGGGCGACACGGCGGCGGGCAAAATTGGAGCCGGCCGGGGCCTCCTCCTGTTCTTCCTCTATCTCCTCCTCCTCCTCCTCCTCCTCCTCCTCCCCGCCCTCCTCCTCATCTCTCCTCCTTCCCCTTCCCCTCCCCTCCTCCTCCTCCTTCTCCTCCTCCTCCTCCTCTTTCTCCTCTTCTCCTCCTCATCCTCCTGCTGCTCCCTCCTCCTCCTCCTCCTCCTCCTCCTCCTCCTCCTCCCCGTCCTCCTCCTCTCTCTCCCTCCCTCCCCAACCCTTGCTCGCCGCCGGTCCCCTCCCTCCTCCTCCTCCTCCTCATTCTCCTCCTCTCCTCCTCCTCCTCGTCCTCCTCCTCGTCCTCCTCCTCGCCTCCTCCTCCCTCCTCCTCCTCCTCCTCCTCCTCCTCCTCCTCCTCCTCCTCCTCCTCCTCCTCCTCAGGCGTTGTGCCTGCGCTTGCGGCAGATTCTCTTCACAACGGCATACAGCTGCTGCGAGCCAGATTGGCTCGTGTGATTCCTTTCAGTTTCAGTTCGCGGGATCTCAGCCCGCACTATTTCACGTTTCTCTCTTCGGCCAGGCCATGGCGAGGAAGGGCGGAGGCGGCAAAGGAGTGGTCTCGTGGGCGCCGTGGCACCGCAGCTGGTCGCAGCTTCCTCCACCTGATGGAGGAGGGGCGGGCAAGGGTGCTGTCCGCCCGCCGAGGCGCCGCGACCCCAAGGTCTGGCCCCCGCTCGTCCCTGGCCTTAAAGATCACGGTGGTGATGGTGGAGGCGATGCTCTTCATGCAGCTCCTTCTCGTCGGAAGTGTATGTTGTGCGGATGTCGCCGCAACGAGCACCGCTTCTACTTCTGCAAGTACTGTGGTGGCCTCAAGTCGGAGTCTACCTACCTCAGCGGTGCATGGGCTTCGGGGAAGTCGCCCCTCGAGCTATTCAAGGGCCCACAGCCCGGTGGTGGCAAAGGTGCCAGCGGCAAGGGCTCGGCTGGAGGTGGAGGCTCGAACGCCACGGCATCGGCACCATCTTCGAAGCTATCCGTGGAGGAAAATTTGCAGATAGCCGCTTTGTGCGAGAAGGCAGGCGACCTCCAAGGTGCTCGAGGCTACAGGACGTCGGCGCAGGCGCTTCAGGCTCCAGAGCAGCACCAGGTCCCCCTGCAGTCGAAGCTCAACCGCGCCCACCAGCATGCTCGAGCAGCGGAAAAGAAACTCAACAACGCCATGGACCGTTTCGAGCAGCTGGAGCAGCAGCTGGCAGCCCAGAAGTCCCACGTGCTTCAGCTCAGAGCGGATTTGGAAGCCGCGGAGGCGGAGCACAGCGGCCTTGTGCGACAGTTGCACAATCAGCTACCATATGGTCAACCGCAACCTGCAGCTGGCAACTCAGGCAACAAGCTCAGCCTCGAGGACTTGCTGGACGAGCAGCGTTCCTCGGCGGCGTTCGACCTCGACGTGGGCGATTGCTTCAAGATTGCTGAGGACGAAGAATCACTCTCACCAGAAAAACAACAGCAGTTGTCTTCGCGTGTGGAATTCCTCAAGTCTGGCATCACGGACATGGCAAAAATTGTTCGCAGAGGCGAAAGCCAAAGTCGCTGAGCTCACAGATGAACACAATCAGTTGGCAGCGAGGTTGGCAGCCGAGAAGCGTCGCACAGGCGAGCAGGGTCAAGGTGTCGCGGGCGGCGAAGCGGCTCCTCACGTCCAAGGTGCAGCTGCGCAGCCTGACGACGGCTCGGTGCCTGCTGGCACGGAGGCGGCTTCTTCCACGGCTACAGCACCGACGGCTTCGGGTCCAACGGCGGCGTCGTCTACTCCTTCCAGGCCGAGTTATATGGCGAGGGCTGATAGGATCGCTGGCAAGGCTTCTGAAGCGTTACCCCCTGGAGGAACCTCGATATCCTGGGCACCTGGACCTCGGCGTCTCATCTGGGGCTGTGGGGTCCTCCTGGATGTGCCCTGGCTCTTTCATGGGTTTCCTCCAGGGGGGTATGTAGTGAGTGAGGAGGCATGTCGAACGGCCCAGTCGTTTCGGCATGAGTCGAACGACCCAGTCGTGTCGACGAGAGATTCTTTTGTGTTCCGAAGGCCGTGTCGCTCTTCGGCACAGGTCGCTCTCTGTCGCAAGCGAGGCCTGCCACTTCTCCTCGCTTCCTCCTCGGACGTTCAGGCTTCGAGGTTGAATTCCACGCAGCAGGTGCGTCCAGGCGTGCGCTGGAGATTCCTGCTCTCTCGTGCTGACGCAGCTTTGTCTCGACAGCAGTTCAGTTCGAGTGAGTGTTCTTTTTTCGAGCGCCAGGCTCCGATCTCGTTTTCTCGGCCTAGGGATGCGTACCCTGTCATGTCTCTGGCCAAAGCGTCTCCTGGCTGC
Organism: Prorocentrum cordatum; assembly: GCA_963575745.1. NCBI lineage: Eukaryota > Dinophyceae > Prorocentrales > Prorocentraceae > Prorocentrum > Prorocentrum cordatum. The sequence continues at coordinate 47,508 of CAUYUJ010019707.1, forward strand.
ACCACGATGGTTAAGCTTCCTCTTGCAGCCCTATCGGTGCCGACGGGAGCGACGGACTGCTTAGCGCAGCAGCCGTCCTCGCCCCCATTGTTTGCCCGAGTTGATCGCCAACTTGCCTCGGAACGCGAGGGCGATGGAGGCTCGAGCCCCGCCCCTCCCGCGCTGGAAGCGCGGACGCATGCTTCGAGTCTTCCTGTCCAGGTTGAAGCGGTGCCGCTCAGGATTCAGACTATCAGATGTAACTCGTGGGGACGCATGAAGAGTATCATTGAGGGTGCTGATGCGCACATTCTGCTCTGTCAGGAGCATCGTTTGATTCGGGCGGGAGATATCGATCAGGCTAGCGCTTGGAGCCTCCGCCGCGGCTGGAAGAGCGCGTGGTCGCCCGCCGCGCCCACGGAGGCTAACGCTTCGCCTGGTGGTGTCGCCATTTTCGTGCGCTCCTGGATGGGCTGCCCGGAAGTTCCCGGTGGCCATGTGCGTCGCGGGCGCGCTGTGGTTTGCTCGTTCGAGCTCCCTGGGGCCCCTCCCATGCTGATGGCTTCGACCTACCTTCACAATTCGGAGGGCCTGTCGGACCGCAACATGGAGATTCTCTCCAGCCTGGGGCTCTGCCTGTCCACGGCTGGCAAGCTCAGCAAGGCCATCGACAGGATCGAGGCGCGTTTGGACACGGAGCTCTCGCCCCATAGGCCCGTGGATCTGGTTTTCCACGGCAAGCTGGCTGTTCTTAAGGCTCTGTCCTTCAGGAGGCCTCCCCCGATGCCGTGTGAAGCTGTGTTCGGTCCCGCTCCGAGGCCCCAGAATTGGGCGGGCGTTCAGTCTCTGGCTGACTCGGCCCTGAGCCTGATCGACAGTGGTAGGTCTGATATCGCCTGTTCTCTCCTTGGGAAGTTGTACCAAAGATGGGCTGACACGGCTGAAAGGGAGCTTGTGCCGCTGGTTGGGTCCTCGCCAGTGAAACTGGGCTCTCGTGGATTGGGTCCTCAGCTAGTGTGGCGGCCTGTGCTTTCCAAGGGTTCTAAGGTGAGATGCCCTGCCCACCGATCGATGGCCTGGCCCAGGTAACACCTCGAGGCGTACATTCACTCGCTGCGCGCCAGTTTTGCATCGTCGGCCAGCCGTTTGAAGGCCTTGCTGCTCCAGCCACCGCTCAGTATTGGGGAAGCTAAGGACGACCATGCGCCCTTGTTCGAGCTGGTGGCATCTGCGGTGTTGGCTTCCTATGGTCCTGACTCTTTTGTTGATGTGCACGCGCGTGTGCATGAGGCCGTCAAGGCCGCTGAGTCCAAGTTTCTTGCCAAGGCTCGTGCCGATTGGAAAGCGCGGCTGAATGTAGGAGTCAACTCAGGAGCGAAGCGAGTCCATATAATGTTGCGAGACCCTTCCCCGCGGGGGGCCAGCAGCACTCAGTCGGCTGAATGCTGCGTGGTTTCGGGCCCCCTTTCCTTGCGCAAGTCTGAGGGGCTCAGGTTCTCGTCCATTTGGGGGTCTGGTGCTGGGGCTTCCTCGTCGCTTGAGAGGCTGGATCCGCTTCCTCCCATTGACGTGCAGACGCTTCGGGACATCTCGCGCTCCTATAAGTTGGCGTCGGCGGTTTCGGTTGACGGCTTTCATTGCAGGCACTTCTCCTTGCTGGCGGGCGAAGGCCTCGCGTGTCTCAGCAGTATCTTGGGAGTGGTCGAAGCTACTGGCGTTCTTCCCCCCCAGATCTCGGCGGTGCTCCTGGCTTTGCCCCCCGAGCCCGCGGGGGGGGGGGGGCAGACCCATGGGGTCTATTGCTCCTGGTTCAGGGTCTGGGGGCGCTGCAGGCGCCCCTGGGCCCTGAACTGGGGACTCGACCATCCTCGAGAATACTGGGCTGTGGGCCAATTCAGGGGGGCCCCCGATGTGGCGTGGCGACAGTCGGTCACGGCCGAGAAGCGGAATGTCCAGAGGAGAATCCGGCTGCTCTATCTTTTTTGATATTGCCAAGTTCCATGAGAACATGAACCTTGATATTTTAGAGCGCAGGTGTATGCAGCATCGCTTTCCGATGGTCATTGCTCGTGTGTGTTTGTACGCTTACAGGGCCGGTAGATTCTTCGGCCTCGGTGGTTGGTTGGAAGGCCCACACTCCTGCGATAATGGAGTGAAAGCGGGCTGTTCGATGGCTACGGCGTTGATCCGCGTGTATTGTCTTGAGGGATATGACAGCATTCCCCTGCCCCCCATCAACGTCGTTGGACGTCTATATTGATGACCAAGGCCTTTCCTCGACGGGTCGTCCCGGGGCTGTTGTGAACTCGATGGTGTCGGGGGCCTTGGCCCTCGATAAGGTTGTCCATCAGGTGTTCGGATGCTCGTTTGCCTTCGATAAGACCGCGATCGTGGCGAGCTCTAAGTCGGTTGGCACCCAGGTCCTCCATAGATTGAGTAAATAGTGCAGCCAATGCTCTGGGACGGCTGCTAATCTCGGGGTTGATTTCGCGGATGTCCGCGCTGTGCGCGTTTCGGGCCGTTCGGCCAAAATGAAGGCGAGGATCGCCAAGTCAGGCAGAGCGGCGCGTCGGCTGGCGCGGCAGGAGAAGGCCATCAGCAGGCGCACCGCCCTGAAGGTCTTCTCGGCGGGCCCCCTAGTTGGGGCCTCGTATGGAGCTGAGGTCACTGGCATGAGCGACAACGACCTTCCCCTGCTGCGCCGCCGCCTTTTTTTTCGGTCGTGCGACCACACAGTCGGCTAAGGTCATTGACGGTCAGCGCGATTCTGGACTACGACCCGACATGGCGGATGGCGACAGCACCCGTTGTCAGATGGAGCAAGGCAATTGATTCGTCAAACCTCGGCGTACAGATGGGCCCTGACTATGCCTGTTTTGAGGCGCGCTTGGCACGCGATCTTACCCCGTCCCTCCTGCAGCTGGAGGAGCGTCGCGGGCCCCATCTCTGCCATGCGGATGCCCCTCGTCCGCCGCGGCTGGAGGATGGAAGACTTCATGACCCTTGTCGACGACCTCGGGAGGTCGATCCCCCTCGGGCTTTTCTCGCCGTCTTTGGTCGTGTCCCTGGTTCGTGAAGGGTACCTCCGCATGCTGGAGCGGAATGCCGCGGCGGCCAGGGGACTAAAGTCTCGTCTCTGTTTCGGCGTGGTCAGGGATTCCTTGTCCATCCGCAGTAAGAAATTTACGTCTGCAAAAGGCCCGTATTCGGGCCTTCTCCACGGAAGCTCTCACGACGGCGGCCCGCGCCGAATCGCTGGGTTACTTGATCGAGCCTGATTGTGTCCATTGTGGAGCCCGAGACACCATCTTCCACCGTCTCTGGGAGTGTCCCTTTGGGCCTGCGGCGGAGGATCGCCATGATCTAGTGGAGCCAGAGGTCATCGAAGCTGCGCTTTCAGCTAAGGCCTCCGGTAACCTGGGCGAGTAGTTTGCGTTCATCTCTGGAGCCTTTTCGGCACCCCGCCGATTCGTACCCCAGGGCCCTCACGGAGCATGATGATGGCCCGACCCTGACTTGGCACCAGCGCCCTGACTTTCGCCCCGGTGGGGCGCCAGTTCTTAACAGGCTTTGGGGGGACCTGTTTGTCGATGGGTCTTGTACGAGGCACACGGTTCGCGAGTTGTCTGGGGCTGTTAGCTCGGTCTGTATGATAGACAAGGCTGGCGACCTCATCGCCGAACTGCGTGCTCCCGTTTGGAGCCCGTACCCCCTAAACCCTTCAGAGTGCCGAGTTTAGTGCCCTCATTTGGGCGAACGTGGTGGCCTATAACGTTTTCGAATGCCAGTTTTTTTCCGGATTGCAGTTATGTGGCTAATACTGCTAGTAGGGACATTTCGATCCAGCTTTCCCCTAAGAGTATGTATGCTGGTGCTCTCTTGCAGTGCCATGTTCAGTGCTCTGGTCTAGCTGCTTGCATTAAGGTTGTGGCCCACCTCGATAGAGAGGCTCCCGACATCTCTTCTACAGAGCGATGGCGTCGGTGTGCACGACGCAGACGTTGGCGCTAAGATGACTGTTTTGCTTCACCCTAGGGACGACGGCCTGCTTCAGGAGGCTGACAGATTGGTTGCTCATGCTAAGGCTACGCTCCGTCTGGCTGCTAATCTTCTGGGGCATTGGCCTTCCCTAGACCTGACGGATGTGGAGAGAGAGAGAGAGAGAGAGCCTCACCTCCCGTCGTCTCGGGTTCCTAGGGACGGGCATGTGTGGCAAATGTAGGGAGGAGTTTGGAGATGCGCTCATTGTTTACGTGATTGTCGGTCCGTTCTGAAGCCATCTCCAGGCTCCTGTCCCAGAGACTCCTTGGTCCATGCCGCTCATCAAGATTCGTTAGGCCATCGTACAGTGGCGTTCCCGTGTTCAGATGGCTCGGTGCTGTTTATATGCCTTGAATGCAAGTGCTACTCTAGCGGCGGACAGGTCAGATGACTGTCCCAGAAGTGTCTTAAGCCTTCCCGTGCTGGCAAGTACGGGTGGGATTATGTGTGCAAAGGCTTCCACCCTCAGTATAAGCAGCGCAAGGCGGGGGTGCATGTAGACACGGAAGATCTCATTCCGTGTTTCAATGCTTCTGGCATGCTGGCCGACGGCGACGCTTTTGGCTCGTCAGAGGCTGCGCCTGCTGTTCCGTTGGCCCCGGGCGAGTCGTGCCCCAGACCTTCTCCCGAGTCGGGGGATGGAGTGGGGTGCCGTGCGTTCGGGGACGACCTTTGTGCTGCCGACAAAGATTTTTGTGCTCTGCCGAGCTTTGGCGGTGCCAGCTCTTCTGCTGGTGCTGGTGGCTCGGCCAGGCGTAGCAGCGCGCGCCCCAAACCTTCTCCCTTGTCGGGGAATGGAGCAGGGCGCCTGCCCGCAGACCCTACTGTTGCTGCAGTAGAAATGGCTGCTCGGTTCCTTTTCTCTCCCGAGGCGGAGAGGGCGGGCTCTCACGCCAGCGAGTCTCCTAGATACACGCTGTGCAGGGTCTGCGACTCGTTAGCCGCTGAGGAGGACGAGGCGCCGTTGCGGCCTGGTCCTGCTTTTTCAAAGGAGCCGAGCGATTCCGACTAAGCTCGGTCAGACCTCGCCTGCATTCCTTTTGCTGCAGGCGAGAGTGCGGGGATTCCCGCTCAGGAGGTGCGGGCGTGGAGCCCCAAAAAATCCTCCTCCTCCTCCTCCTCCTCCTCCTCCTCCTCCTCCTCCTCCTCCTCCTCCTCCTCCTCCCTCCCCCCCTGCCCTCCTCCTCCTCCTCCTCCCTCCTCTCCTCCTCCTCCTCCTCCTCCTCCTCCTCCTCCTCCTCCTCCTCCTCCTCCTCCTCCCTCCTCCCCCTCTCCCCCTGCTCCCCGTCCTTCTCATCTCTCCCTCCCTCCCTCCCTCCCTCCCTCCCTCCCTCCTCCTCCTCCTGAGGTGGCCCAGCACTTCGGACAGTGGCGAAACGTCCAGGCCTGTCTGAAGGCCCACCAGAACATGCTCTGATAACCTTGTGTGATTTGCCCGAAATGCTCTCAGCACCTTTCTGGCTGAGGCTGTCTTGTATTAATGCATCGGGCTTATGTCCTAAGAACATCATGCTTGTTCTTTTGATCATGATACTTGCACTTAGAACATTTGGGGGGTTCAAAGAACATGTCGTGGTAGGCCTATACGAATGCTGGGTCGGTCGGTCCCTGCTCTAAGCACTGTCGGGGGAGCGTAAGACTCGTGTACGCCAGAACTGTTTTTTTTACTTTTCTTCACGGTCCGGTTTTCTTAGGACGTTTGCAGCGGGAGATCGCGTCAGATTTCAGACTGGGCCTCGTCGTTTTCATGATGCGCCCCGCCAGGCCAACCCGAGTCTTTCGTCTCCCCAACACGTGGTGCCAGCGAGCAGGGGCGGGGGGCTAGGTCCGAGGTTTCGCCACGGGGTGCTAAAGGTGACCCTGGCCCAAGATGCCCCCAGCTCTTCGCTCCATTTTGGAGCCCCTGGGGCCCTCTGGACCTCGTGAGGGGTGCTCTGGAGGCCGTCGGGGCCGCCTTGGAAATCCTGGGGGCACCTTGGGCCAGGGGCACCTCTGGCAGAAGACTAGTTTGGGCTCGAGAAGTTTTTGTTGTTGCTGCCTTCCCCGGTCTTCGAAGGGGCCGCTCTCGGGCCCCTGGGGCCGTTCACGAAAACGGATCCGGGGTGCAACGTTGCGCCAGGTGGAGGAGGAGGAGGAGGAGGAGGAGGAGGAGGAGGAGGAGGAGGAGGAGGAGGGGGAGGAGGAGGAGGAGGAGGAGGAGGAGGAGGAGGAGGAGGAGGAGGTGGACCCCAGGAGGGGTCCGGGGACAGATGTCTCGTGGATTTGCCCTTGCAGTCGGCCAGCACAGCAAGGGTGGGCAACCTTCCCAAGGGTACCCTTTCATCCCTTGCCTCCTCGGCCCATCCTCGGCCACTTTCGTGGGCCACGCCCCGCTCGAGAAGCTTCGGCGTGGGCGTCCAAGGCCCTTGGCATCCTCCTCGCGCAGCCTCGCCTTGGGCCACCTCCTCGGGGCCCATGCCGGTCAGCCCCCCCGGCCGCCTCCAGGCGCGAAGCACCCTCCGATCCCAGCGCCGTCTTGAAGACGCCCCTCTCGGCGTTGTCTCCGGCCCCCGGAGGCCTCGCCCCGCTGGGGTCCCGCAGGACGGGCGCAAACACAGCTCAGCACACAACGCCGGCCCTGGACAGGGCGTCGAGATTTGCAATCGTTTTCTTTTTCATTGTTTTGCCGCCGGGCACCCCTCCCTTCCCCCCCCCCCTCCCGATGGAGTAGATCTTGGCTGTTTTGGGCGCCTGTTTCGAGCAAGGTGGACGGCTCACCATAGGATTCCCCATTGGAGTACTGCTCCAAACAGTCTCGCTAAGCAGAGGTCCGGAGCCGGGTCCCCCCCCTACCTCCCCTCCTTCCGCTCAATGTCGAAGCGCCGAATCAGAAACACGCTGCGCCACGAGAAAACTGCGACGCCAGAGGAGTGGCCACCCGAAGAGGCGCGAAGAGGATCGCGCTTCGAGCGTCGCGGTCTGGGCCGGGGAGCTGCTCTTCCCCAAGGCCCTCCCAGGGCACGAAGATGAGACCTCGCGCAGCGCACCGCGGGGCGCGAGGCGCGAAGCTCAGTGGCCCAGAGAACCCTCACATCCAGGCGAGGCGCCGCGGAAAGAGCACGGCGTGCAGACGCACTGACAGCGACGATTACCAGAGCCTGCTCTGGCACAGCCCGAGGTGCTTCACGCTCTGAGGACGCTTCCGCTGTCCCCGGCCCTCTCCCCCTCCCCTTCCGCCTTTCCTTCCGCCTTGGTGCTTACCTCGCTCAGCAGCAGCCCTGCCGTGGCTTGGCCGCAGCTTGGATCCAAGGCGCCGCCGTTCAGGCAAGCTCTGCCGTGCTGCCTCGGGCCCAGGCAGCCCCAGGCGCACCCCTGGATCGGCCCGGCTCGAGAGATGCCGCGGACAGATGGTCGAGAGCTCTGGTCGTGCGTGGTCCTGGCGCCGTGTTTGGGGGGTCCTGGCGCGGGATCTTTGGGAAGGAGGTGGGCGTGGCAGGGGCTTCGGGGGGAGCTGCCCCCCTCTCGAGATCCGTGCGCGCGCGCGCCCCTGCCTTTTCCCCATGAACCCGCCGAAAGCGCCCGTGCACCACCATTCAAGGGAGGAAAAACCAGCCGGACCCGATAACCGGCGTTCACTAAACAGCCCTGGGCGTTCACTGAACAGCCCTGCCTTGTTCGATTCCATCTGTGCGTGCGTTTACTGAACGGCTTCGCGTTTCGAGGTGGTTCTATTATGGGGGTGGATTTTCTGCCCTCTAACCATACCTTGGCCAGGGCCATCCTGGGCCCTGGGATGGCGCACGTACGGTCGGACCGAGGTGTAAGATCGGGTTCGTTCCGGGGAGGGTGCCCTCATGTTCTTCGTGTTTGTTGGCTGTGCTTGTGCCTTCGAGTGATCTTATGGCTTGGGGCGCATTGGCCTGCGGAGGGCCTCTCATGTTCCTGAAAGGTGCTCTGCTGTCCCAGGTCCAACCGCACGTGACCTCCTGGCCTCGAAGGGGAGGGCGTCTACACCATAGGTGGGCGCACGACGGTGGTGCCTAAAAGTGCCTTCTCCGTACCGAGCCATCCACTCCCCCGCGCCCTCCAAGGAACGGGGGGTGCGCTTCCTCAGCTGGGATCGGCGCCACCCCAACATACCAATATATGTATATACACACATGAACATATATACACATATCTATTATATATATACGTATACATATATATATATATATATATATATATATATATATATCTTGTGCGTGCACACTTATGCTGACGTGAAAAGACGCCACGCGGTACTGCAAAGAAAGCCACCTGCAGGATGATCCAAGGGCCCTCTGAGCTGTGAGTATGACATCTGTTTACAGAGCGGTTTTCTTAGGAAAAAGCTCCGGGGGGGAAATTCTGTACAAAACAATCGTTTTGTACGGAATTTCCCCCCCGCCTGTTTTTCCAGCGCTGTTTGCGCGTCCTCTCGCACCACTCTCATGAACGCAATGGCATTTCAATGTAACAGCTTAGAAGTAGCTTGCATCACTTGTTTCTGCAGTCTGTACGCTTTCCTCCTCCGTACTCGTTAGGGCTCGAACTTTTCTGGGGAGAGTTGGGGTCCGTGCATGGCCGCTCCTGGGCACCACCGGCAGCTGGCGCTGGTGGCTGCGCCCGGCTGGGCGGCCCTGGGCTGGCACTTCCTCGAGCAGGCGTTGCCCGGCGCGGGATCAGCGGCTGCTGCGTGGGCCGCGGGCGGGCTGAACTGTCCTGCGTGCAATATCACCTGCCCGGCTTGCCCTGCGTGCGAGCCGGCCCTTTGCTCGTGCCCGGCCTGTCCGGCGTGCGGGCCAGCGCCGCCCTGTGCGGTGTGCCCGGGGTGCGAGAAGCCCCCGCCGTGCCCGCCTTGCCCGGGGTGCCCAGAGGCGCCCCCTGCGTGGGCCTTCGCGTTGGGCCCTCTCGGCACGGTGGTCCTCCACCTTGCCGTCCGCTTCAACGAGTGCCTGCGGGACGGGTGCCGTCGCCGCGGGCGGGGGCGCGCCGAGGCGGTGGCCGGCGCGCGCGAGCAGGCCGAGGTGGTCGCCAGGGCCCGTGAGCAGGCCGAGAGGGCCCGGCAGCGGGCCGCGCTCCAGTTCAGGTCGGCGCCCGACGCGGGTCCCGCATCGACCCACTCGCCGGAGTGATGGCGGCGCCCGGAGACTACATCTTGTTGTTCTACAACGAGCCTGGGCAGCCCCTTTATCATGAGGCTTTGGTGACAGGAGTCTCGGTTGCGACGCCGACGACGATCACGATGGCGACGCCAGACGGGGACCACTACCCCCAGAGCATCGAGATCGGCGACGACGTGCTCGAGGTGAGATGGATCGGCATGCAGGGGGCGACCCCGCCAGGAGTCGATGCTCGCCACGTGTATCGGTTCCGGCAGGTGCCATCGGCACAGGTGCTGCGGCAGTACTACTGGGACGCGGCGCTGATGCTCGGCAACATCGCGCCACCGCCGGCTTTGCAGCAGAGGCAGAGGCCAGCCCCAGGTGCGGAGTTGGCGGCGGCTCCCCGAGCCGTCCCCGCGGGAGCGGCGGCGGCGGCAACGCCGCCAGGCCGCCTCTGGGTGTACGCCGAGGATTGCGAGGGCCATCGGCGAGGCGATGCAGTCGGGGCGCTGCCAGCCGACGCGGTGACGATGGGAGACCACGGGCTCGTGCAGCTCCAGGAGGGGACCGCCTTCATACAGATGGTCGAGCGGCGCAATCTGGAGCAGTATGTCATGGAGGACCTCCGCGTACTGCCAGTGAAGTTCGACGGCACTGGTCAACGTCGCCGCCCCTTCGCCGAGTCCGTCCAGAAGATGGCGGGAGAGGAGCCGGAGGGGGGGCTCGATCTGACCGGGCCGAGGATTTGCTTCAACCGTTTGCAGCAGCTCGCCGTGTCCAGCCAGACGCCGATCACGCAGAGCGAGCACTGGCGGCACGCGGCTCGGATTCCGGACGGGGACCGCAGCCCGTACGAGCACGAGGCGCTCTCCCACATCATGGAGGCGATGTGCACGGTCGACCAGTTGAACGCGCCGGCGTTGAAGTCGGCGGAGCTGATCAGCCGGCGTCTCCAGCTGATCGAGGACGCGCACGCCTCTGGCGGCATCGCTGATTACAGCGCGGCGGACCACTACATGGGCTGGTCGACCAGGCGGTCCGGGGCCATCCCGGACCCAGGTCTGCGGAGCCACGTGGCCGAGCAATTTCGCGGGGAGGCAGCCGTGGCCAAGGAGATGAGGAAGGCCAAGGAGGAGCAGCGCCTGCGCAAGCAGAACCCAAACAGGAAGAAGAACGACGACATCGGAAATGGCTAAGTCTATGGCTGGCCTCGGGGGCGGGAGAGCGCCGACCCGTCCCGACAAGCAGGCGCTGCATCAGAATTCATTCCCGAGTCATGTGGGGGCTCGTCACGATGGGCGACGACATCGGCCTCGGGAACTTTTTCCCCTTCCACCTGTGCCAGCGGAGCCAGCTATCCGCCCGGGCACGCCTGGTTACCTTCGTCGGCGACTACTGCGACGTGCGGGAGTCCAGGAGAGGGCAAATGAAGTGCTCGAAGTTTTGAATGAGATGGCCGGCGCGGCTCCTGGGGCTTCGGCCACGGCCAGTCCGAGTCTCGCCCAGCTTGCGTCTCAGAGCTCCGTCCTCCGGAGGGTGGGGCAGCTGCCATACAACGAATCCTTGTACACCAGGCACGGGGCCTTCAATGAGCTCATGCCCGCTGTGATCGACTACGCGGGAGTCGATCAAGCCACTGCCGTCAGACCTTACCAACGCTCTCTGGTATCCATACCCGTAGCTGGTGCGCCCCCAGTGCCGCTCAGTGCCGCGTGCGGGAGGCCGGAGAGGACTTTGTTGGAGCGGTCGGATGAATTCATGCTGTCAGACCCAGATGACGTTGGATGGCAGATGGGGTCAGGTACGCCTCAACAGCTCTACATGGACGAGGTGCTGCGCAAAGATCGGTCAGCTTACGTTGGCTTCATCGCAGACGTCCTGGGTGCTGGGCTGGTGGACTTCTCTGTCACCCCAAAAGAGATATGCACACCGTTCTTCGTCGAGAAGAAGAACAAGAATCTTCGGCTCATCCTGGATTGCAGGTGGTCGAACTTGCACTTCCGCCCAGCGCCCAGCCTCGACATGGGGACGGGCGCGGCCTGGGCCCGCGTCGAGCGGCCCGCCGGCGACCATGACCTATATTTCGCCGGGGCCGACGTCAAGGATTATTTCCACAGCCTCGAGTACTCCGCCGAGCTCAAGGATTACTTCTGCTACCCCTCCCTGACCTTGGAGGAGTTTGAGAGGGGCTTCGTAGATTGGCCCGGGGCCGAGGAGTTGCTGTCAATGGCGCGCCGCTCCGGCCTTCGGGAAGTGTGGCCGAGGGCTGTCACCGTCCCAATGGGATGGTCCTGGGCGTTCTTCCTGGGGCAGAAGGCTTTGGAGAACCAGATTTCAGTGGCCCTCCAGGGGCGGCCCCACGGGCAGCTCCGCGACGCCGGGCCACTCCCTGACATCCTGGGCGGGGTGGGCGTTTTGCCGTACTGCGACAACCTCGACGTGTACGGCGTAAGTCGCGAGGAGGTGCAGCAGGCCAAGAATTTGGTAGTGGGCCAGCTTCGCCGCGTCGGCTTCAGGGTTCACGAGGAGACCGACGCTTCGACCGACCACGAGAGCCTGGGCCGGAAGCTGGACGGCGCCCGCTGGCTGGTCATGAACAAGCCGGAGCGGGCGGCTCGCCTGCAGCGGGCGTGCCGGCATTTAGAAGGCTGCCGTCGAGTGACTGGTCACATGGTCAGGCGGTGGCTCGGCCATGTCGTGGATCACTTCCTCATCATGCGGGAAGGTTTGTCGTGCCTCAGGAGAAGGTCGGCGGGCAGTGGGCCGAGCCTTGGGCCTCTGTCAGGAAGGAGGCGAGGTGGGTGAGGGTGCTCACTTACCTCTGCGCGGCCGAACTGTCCCGCGAATGGCACCCTGAGGTCCTTTGCACTGACGCCTGCGAGAGCGGGATTGGCGTTGCTAGTCGCGCGATTCCAGTGCAGGAGGTCGCGAAGATCGGTTGCATATCAGAGCGTTGGAGATATCGGGGAAAGCATCCTCTCCATCAACCTCGTCGCAATGCCGTGGGGCCACGGGACCCCTTCAGGGACTTCGATACCGTGATCCCCATGGGCCCCGGGGGCGAGTTGGAGATGCTCGAGGGGAACAATAACTTCCAAGAGGTACCGGAAGGCATCACTGACCAATCCAAGCGGCACGTCATTTTATCGACGAGGCTTCATCGGGAGGAGGGGATGCCGACGAAGGAGGGCCGGGCCACGCTGCTGGGGATGAGGTGCAAGCTTCGCCATGCAGGGGCTTTTGGAAAACGACATTTGCTTCTGGGGGACCAGCTGGGGAACACTGTGGCTTTCGAGAGATCCAGGGCTCACAGCTATGCGATCCTCACTCTTGTTCGTCGAGCCTCCGCCTTCGCCATTGCCACCGGC
>CAUYUJ010019707.1:65000-70000 GCA_963575745.1 Prorocentrum cordatum
CCTCTGTGGTAGGTGCATTGGGAGCAGCTTGTCGGTTCGGAGCGCCGCCCATGCTGCTCCTTGTATTTTCTTGTCTTGGCTCCTTGGCGGAGAACTCCAATCTAACTTGGGGGCACAGAAATTCGCACTCTACATACTTAGGGCTTCAAGGCTTCTTCTAGCGAGAGTTTGGCAGTAACCACAGGTGGACTTCATTCCCGCCGTGCGTACTTCTGGGGCTCGCCTGCCCCAAGGCCTTCCCCCATCCAGCCTCTGCCCTTTGCGCGTTCCTACTCTCCTCCTCCGCCTCCTCCTCCTCCTCCTCCTCCTCCTCCTCCTCCTCCTCCTCCTCCTCCTCCTCCTCCTCCTCCTCCTCCTCCTCCTCCTCCTCCCTCCTCCTCTCCTCCTTCCTCAGGTGCGCCCGCCACCGCGAGATGTGTAGGGGAGCATTGGGACTCTCCTCTACGCTCGTCTCTTCTTCCTCCTCCTCCTCCTCCTCCTCCTCCTCCTCAGCAGCATCATCATCATCAGCAGCAACATCATCACCACATCATCATCATCATCACCATCATCAGCATCATCATCATCAGCAGCATCATCATCAGCATCATCAGCATCAGCAGCATCAGCAGCAGCAGCACCACCACCACCACCACCACCACATCATCATCATCATCATCATCATCATCATCATCATCATCATCATCATCATGATCATCATCATCATCATCATCATCATCATCATCATCATCATCATCATCATCATCATCATCATCATCATCATCATCATCATCATCATCATCATCATCATCATCCCTCATCTGCCTCAGCGGCGGCCGCGGCGGCGGCTGCGAAAGCGGCCATGGTGGCGGGAAGGCGGCGCGCGCGCCAGGCGTCCCCAGCGCGCGCGCCCTCGGCCGCGACGCGCCACGGCACCAGCCAACGGCCGGCCGCCAGCGCGCATGAGGCGCCGCCCGCGCCGCCCGTCCGCGCCCCGACGAGATCCGCCTTCGTCGGCCGGCGGCGGCGGCGTCGTCGTCGTCGCTGTCGCCGTTGCCGTCGCCGTCGCCGTTGCCGTCGCCGTCGCCGTCGGGTTGGTCGTGGCCCTCGTCGGTGTCGTCGTGCGGGCAGGGGCAGGAGGGGGAAAGGAGTGAGCTGTCCAGCGGGCGAGCTGTCCACCTGTCCACTGCAATCAGTTTCCGTGGGGGGGAGAACACGAAAAATGTCCACACGAAGAAATCAACAAGCTGTTTCACCACTTGCTCCAGCGTCCCACTGCCCCACCGTCCCCTCTCTCCTCGTTCCCCCATACCACCCCCCGCCTTCTCATTCTCTGGGAGGGCAGAGCAGAAATCCTCTCAGGGGGGGGGTAAGGAAGGGGTGAGAAGGAGGCGCATGATGATGATGATGATGATGATGATGATGATGATGATGATGATGATGATGCTGATGCTGATGCTGATGCTGATGCTGATGCTGATGCTGATGCTGATGCTGCTAATAATGAGTATGATAACGATGATGATGATGATGATGATGATTATGATGATGATGATGATGATGATGATGATGATGATGATGATGATGATGATGGTGATGGTGATGGTGATAGTGATGGTGATGGTGATGATGATGGTGATGGTGATGATGATGATGATGATGATGATGATGATGATGATGATGATGATGGTGGTGGTGGTGGTGGTTGTGGTGATGATACTGGTGATGATGACGATGAAGAATATTGTGATGATGATGCTGCTGATGATGATGATGATGAAGAAGAAGATGCTGATTGTGCCGGTGATGGTGATGGTGATCATGATGATGAGGAGGAGGAGGACGAGGAAGCGGAGGAGGAGAAGGAGGAGGAGGGAGGGCGCAGGAGGGAGAGGGTACTTTGAGGAGGAGAAGAAGGAGGGACAATTGAGGAGGGATCAAGGTCGAGGGGTAATGAGAAAGATAATGAGTGGCAGAAGTGTGGGATGAGGATAAATGAGAATTACGGGGTGGAATGGGGAGGAGGAAGAGGAGGAGGAGGAGGAGGAGGAGGAGGAGCAGGAAAAGGAGGAGGAGGAGGGAGAAGCCAGATGGTAGGAGGAGGGGTGTCCACAAATAAGTCCAGCTGCTATCTGCATCCGTCCTCATTCTCCTCCTCTTTCTCCCTCCTCCCCCCTTCTCAATTCTCACTTCTCTTCCTCCTCCGTCCTTCATCAGCCCTTGCATCATTCCTACACGCTCTCCCCCTCACTCTCTTCCTCCCCCTCCTTCCTCGCTCTTCCATCCCGCGTCGTCCCCGTCCGTGCGTGCCGGGGGGTGAGCCCCTCTGTTTTTTTGGCCAAGCAGGGCTCAGCTCGAGCCTCCTGCAGCGGCCCCCCCCCTCAACGGTCCCCTGGGGGACGCCCCAGGCAGGCCCCTGCCAAGTGTAAGGTGCCTGCACACGCATCTTTCGCAGAGGCTTAATTCTCTTGCCCACGGCAAGGACCCGCCTCCGATGCGTTTTTCCGTCTCCTTACCTTTTCCTCTCCCTCCCTTCGCACTCTTCCTCTTCCCCCTCCATCCGCCCTCCTCCTCCTCCTCCTCCTGCTCCTCACCATCCCAGGTGCTCCAACCTCCTAGTTCTCCTCCCCGTTCTCCCCATGATCCTCCCCCTCGTCCTCCTCCTCCTCCTCCTCCTCCTCCTCCTCCTCCTCCTCTCCCTCCTCTTCCTCCGCCTTCTGCCCTCATTCTCCTCCTCTGTCCCACTCCTCCCCCCTCCTCCATTCTTCTCGCCTTCCCTCGCAGGGGACCGTGCTGGCCGACCCCAAGTTACCATTTGATGAGGAAGCTCAGAGGTTCCCGGCCCTGTGGCGGGCTGCCAGTGCTCCAGAGGCTACCGAGAGTCCAGAATACATTCAGCCGCTGGAGCTCTGCAGCCCGCAGCGCATCGTATCAGTTCAAACATCGTACAGATTGGCGTCGGCCACGTCGGTGGATGGCGTCCACGCAAGGCACTACGCCATCATGTCCAACGGTGCGCTCATTGCCATGATGACGCTCACGTCCTTGATGGAAGCGATCTCCCTTATCCCCTAATCGGGCTAGAACGATTATGGTCTCACTGTCGGCGAATCCGACTGGAGGATGGAGGCCCGCTGGAGGATGGAGTACAATTCCTGAGTGCAACCACTATTCGAGTGATGCTGCACTACACTTACAATCTGGGCTCTCGTGCTTTTCCTCCTCTGGTTGCGCTGGGGTCGGTGGGGCCCCGCTGGCAGAACCCCCGCGGCTGAGAGTTCATTCCTCCTCCGGAGTATCAGACACGGGTCACCCCCGTGCCCGAACCCCTCGCCAAGGATTTCTTTCTTCCGCGGAAACCGGACCCCCTGGGTTCAACGGCGTGCCCTGGGAATGTTTTCCTTCAGGGTGGTCTCCCATGTGTCCTATGTTGGAGTCGCCCGGGCGATCCAGGTACCACGTCCTTCACAAGAGGGGTGGAATCCAGATTCGCGCGCGTTTGAGGCGACCTCCGCCTGACTTTGAACTTAGGAGCGGGCAAGTGACAGGGCTGGTGTTCATGGACGGTCCGTGCGTGAGGCACCCCACCACAGGATTGATCAGGACCACGTGGGGGTTTGTAAACGCTGAAGAGAATGTTCACGAGTTAATGAAAACGCCTTCGAGGACGCGATCGCCGAGCTCGACAACGTCGCAGAGGACTCCCACAAGGACTCAACCCTCATCATGCAGCTGCTCCGCGACAATCTGACGCTCTGGACCTCGGATCAGGAGGGCGAGCCCTGAGGAAGGCATTCGCCACGCGCAGCATCCGCAGGGCCGTTGGAAGAGCGAGCTGGGTCGCCAGCAGGGCTGCCCAAGGAGCAGCAGCAGGCACCGGGCGCACAATTGGCACTGCTCCCGTAAGAGCGAGCCGGCTTGCCAGCGAGACTGCCCCAGGGAAGCACCCCCGGGCTCGCCCCATCGATCTTGGTTGTCGGAAGCAAGCAGCAACAAAAAACAAAAAACGAGTTAATTTCTGTGCACCCCTGTTCAGGGCCCGATCCCCCAGACACATCAGCTGGGAGAGTTCGGAGCCTTAGCCATGGTTGCCCAGAATATTTCTGGCCCGTCTTGCGGCCACAGCGATTGTAGCAATGCTCATTCGCTTCAGTTGCCCAAGAGGGCTGAGTAGCTTTCGCGCAAGAGAGTCCATTCAGTGACCATGACCATAGTGCAGTCCCCGACCCCGCTTCGGTTCGCAAGGTCAAAGCAGACGTAGAGACTAACCTGATTTAGCCCAGCAGCAGCGCTGGGACAAGGTGGGCAATGATGCAGCAGATTTGGCAGCGAGGGCGGCTCACTCCTTGCATCCGGCCTTTTCGCCGCAAGACGTGCAGTCCATAGACCATTGACTCGAGGATTCTAGAAAGCTGTGGGCCAGCTTGTCGCTCGCGCGTTGTCCCTCTGACCCGCCGCGAATCTCCCAGGCTGTCCCTTGACCCGTCCGTCGGGAGCCCGAGCCCGAGCCCAGGCCCGAAGCTTCAGAGGCTTGCGTTCATGACTGGGAGTGGTGCTCCAGTGATTGGCGTTGCAAGGTGCGTTCGGAGTTTCGCAGACCACGAGGATTGGTTTTCGGCGAATCCGACCGACCTCTGAGGGAGGCAGTTCTAGCGAGGAAGGCTGTTCTAGCCAGCCCCCATTCGAGCTGAAGAACACTGGTCCTCTCGGCCATCGTCTTCTGTCGTTGCCTTTTGTTCGTGTGCGTTCGTTGCAAAGTCTGCTCCACTCTTGGGCCTATTGCTCTGCTCAAGGAAGAGTACAGCCATCCCACGAGAAATAACTTTGCGAGATGGAAGTGCAGAATCTTCAAGGGTGAGCAAGCTCGTCGAAACGATATGGTGTTTGATGTGGCGCCTGTCGAGCGATCACACATCGGCACGAGAGGTCAATGCAATCAAAATGGTCGCCTTCCTTCCTCCCTCCTGCTCCCTCCTCCTTCTCCGTCCTCCTCCTTTTTCTCCTCCTCCGCGTCCTCCTCC
>CAUYUJ010019707.1:75000-117500 GCA_963575745.1 Prorocentrum cordatum
CCCCGAGGTCCGTGTCGCTACCATCAGGCTGCTGGCATCGCCGCGATCTTCACCATCGCGGCTACCGTCCGTGCCTGCCCGTGCGCGCCTCTCCAGAAAGCAGGGCACATCGCTTGCCATCCCACTGGACTGTCGGAGGAGGAGGAGGAGGAGCAGGAGGAGGAGGAGGAGGAGGCGGGGGAGGATGGGACAGGGGGTGAAAGGAGGATGTGTAGGAGGATGGGGGAGAAGGGGCGACGACGACGATAACGATTACGATGGCGATGATGAGGAGCGCAGCGACCAGCGAGAGGTGCGACCTAACTAAAGGGCAATACTTTGATGGTGACGGATGTCTATGGCGATGGCGACGGTAATGGTGAAGATAACGAGGTTGATCATGATTTTGATGAGGTTATGATGATCGTAGTGGTGATGATGGTGATGTTGATGATGATGACGATGATGTTGATGACGATGATGACGACGATAATGATGATGGTGATGATGATGGTGGTGGTGATGCTGATGCTGATGCTGGTGCTGATGCTGATGCGGCTGATGATGATGATGATGATGATGATGATGGCGGTGGTGGCGATACTGAAGATCATGACGATGAGGATGAGGAGGATGCCGAGATGTTGAGGATGATGGTGAGGATAATGAGGATACTGAGGACGATGATGAGGATGATGAGGATGCTTATGAGCACGATGATGAGGAGGATGCTGATGATAATGATGATGGTGGTGGTGGTGATGATGGTGGTAATGGTGTTGATGATGACAATGAGGATGAGGATGAGGATAACGATGATGCTGATGATGATGTTGCTGCTGCTGCTGATGATGTTGATGATGATGAGGATAATGATAGGGATGAGGATAAGGATAAGGATGAGGATGAGGATAACGATGAGGATGCTGATGACGTTGATGATGCTGATGATGGTGATAATGATGTTGATGTTGTTGCTGATGATGTTGATGAGGATAATGATGATGACGACGGCAACGAGAACGAAGACGACGATATTGATGATGAGTATGTTTATTCGTATGATGATGGCCGTGGTGGTGATAGTGCTGATGATGATGAAGAACATGATGATGCTGATGATGCTGATTGCGATGCTGCTGCTGATGATGATGACGATGGTGATGTCCATGCTGTTGTTGATGATGCTGGTGATGATGATGATGATGAAAATCATGATGGTGATGATGGTGATAGGAATGATGATGATGAGGATGATGATGAGGATGGTGATGATGCTGCTGATGATGATGACGATGCTGCTGATGATGATGATGATGATGATGGTGCCGATGTCGATGCCGATGCCGACGCTGCCGATGATGCTGATGATCATGGAGGTGGTGGTGGTGGTGGTGGTGGTGGTGGTGGTGGTGGTGGTGGTGGTGGTGGTGGTGGTGGTGGTGGTGGTGGTGGTGGTGGTGGTGGTGGTGGTGGTGGTGGTGGTGGTGGTGGTGGTGGTGGTGGTGGTGGTGGTGGTGGTGGTGGTGGTGGTGGTGGTGGTGGTGGTGGTGGTGGTGGTTGATGATGGTGAGGTTGAGGAGGAGAGAAGGAGGAGGGACGACGAGGAGGACGTAGAGGAAAAACAACAGGGGGAAGAGGGGGAGGAGGACGACGATGAAGTTGTGGACGAGGACTAGGAAGGACTACGACGGGAGACCAGAGGAGGTTGTAGAGCGCGGCCGCAGGAGGAGGAGGAGGAGGAGGAGGAGGAAGGAAGAGGAAGAGGAAAAGGGAGGAGAAGACGAGGACAAAGAGGTAGGTGCAGGAGGACGACGAGGAGATGGGATAACGAGAATGACGATGAGGACGAGGAGGACGAGGAGGACGAGGATGAGGAGGCTGAGGATACGGAGGAGGAGGTGGAGGAGGAGCGGGAGGAGAAGGAGGAGGAAGGAGGAGGAAGAGGAAGAGGATGACGAGCACATCTCCCCCCTCCTCGATTTTGCCCCCTCATCATCGTCCTGCTCCTCCTCCCAGAGGTATCTGGAGGTAGCTTCCGGGCTGCAGCCTGAGAGAAGGCCGAGAACGTCCAAATCCTCGTTTCCCGACCGTCAATCCCCCTCCTCCCTCCCATTCTCTTCCTCCTCCCCCGTCGATCCCCCTCCTCCCTCCCTCCCCAAGAACGTGCAGGCCGCGCCATATGAACGCTCAGAGTCTCTGGTTTCAGCTGCGATGGCCCAGACGGACGCCACCGAGTGCTTCTGGCTACGTGGGCTGCTACCGACCCAGTGGACCCAGACCCCGCCCCCACCGAAGGACACGGTCCTTGAGTTCACGGGCATCAACGAGTTGTCCGAAGGGATCTTCGGGGCGGGGAGTGCTGAGTCTCCAGTCGAGATCTTCGGGGACGCCAGCGGAGGACCAGATGCGAGCATCAGCGATTTCATGAGGATTGGAGTCGCCATAGTATGCGTTGCCAGCCTACTGCCCGAGATCAACCTACATGGTGCAGTCTTCGGCCAGCTGGGTGGCCCACGCCAAGTGGTGGCGAGGGGAGAGCTCTACTCCCTGTACCTCGCCCTCTGGTGCACCACCAGGTTCCTCACCTACGTGACGGACTGTGAATATGTGGCGGCGGGCTGGTACTCCCAAGCCTACACGAACCCAGCAGGTGAGGACGCCGACCTATGGAAGCTCATCGGGGACCTGATGAGCTCACGCCGCCACGCCGAGGTGACGGTGCTCTGGACACCGTCCCACAGCACGGCCCAGGACGTTGCTGCCCAGAAGGTGAACAGGTACCTCGTCATAGGCAACCTGCTCGCCGACGAGTTCGCGGGCTGTGCAGCGGCCAGAGCCAGGCTGCCCGCCGAGGTCCGCCAACCCATCCTGCTGGCCGAGCGGAGGGCGTACCTCGTCCGCATGAGGCTCCTCCGAGCCACGCTGGACAGCATTGCGGCCAGCCAGGAGACTGAGAGAATGGAAAGGGACGCCGCCCGAGGCCCTGGGAGCCCCTCTGAGGTCCCGCCTCCTCCCGCCCCTCCTCCTCCTCCGCCTCCCGCTGCTGCCACTGTTGCTGCCCTCATGTCCAGGCACCGTCTGGCCGACTGCGGCCGACGTTGCCTCTCTTGTTTTGGTTCTGCGACCCTCGCCACCACCCAGGAATTCGTCGAATCTGAATGTCCTAGGCTGTACAATGTCGATGGGGTCCTGTTTTCGCCGTTAAAGGGGCCGCGAGTCCATATCGCGGGGGGTTGGGCCCACACTACGCATACCCTGAATGTTCACCCGACCCTTCAGGTTTGGTTTTGCACTGAGTGTGGGGGCATCGCGGATAAGGCTCTGCGATCTCTTAAAGGCCCATGTAGTAAGAGGAAGTCCGCCACGGGGCAAGAGTACCTTGACAGAATTGCTAGGGGGTTACATCCCAAAGTTCTGAGCCGAGCTGAGCAAGCTCGGCGTTCGAATGCTCGTTTGTCCAGGCCTTCCTAAGACCCGAACCTGCTGCGCAGCGGAGTCCACTCCACTCCACTCCACTCCTCCCTCCCTCCCTCCCTCCCCCTGCTCGACCGTTGATCCCCCTCCTCCCTCCCCTCCTCCCTCCCCTCCCTCCTCGTTCCTCGACTGTCGACCTCCCTCCTCCCTCCCTCCTCGTTCCTCGTTCCTCTCCCCCTCCTCGACCGTCGATCCTCTCCCTCCCCTCCCTCATCATTCCTCGACCGTCGATCCCCCTCCTCCCTCCATCCCCTTCCTCCTCCTCCTCCTCCTCCCTCCCTTCCCCCTCCCCCCGCCTCGGACTTCTCCCTTGGGCACATTCTGGCTCATTGTCGTGTGCAGCGAGGTCCCGAGGAGAGGACCGTGTTTTTCTGAACTGCGAGCCGATGCCATAAATTTAAATTGGGGAAAGAATGCTCGCAACATAGGTTCCCGTCGCTCCCACCACTTTGCGTAGGATCTACGCAGGCCTTCACCCCATTACCGTGACAAGTCTACGGTGGCAACCAATTCTCGCAGTGGTGCAGTTTCTTTGTGTCTTGCTGCCACGCTGCCCCCTCCGTCTGAGGCCACCTCGAGCATGTCCATTTTGGATATGCTCCCCGAGAATGTGAGGATGGCTGCGCCTTTGCAGAGGGTTTAAGCCAAGGAGACCGCAGCAAAGGCTGCGACGGCTTCCTCTTCGGTAGGCACGTGTTAGCCTGTCACTCATCGGTTTGGCCCCGAGGGGGGTCGCTGATGATGAACATCCACCCTCCACCTGATTCTCCTCGTTCCTCCCCCTCTCCCTTCCTGCCTTCCTCGTTCCTTGCCCTGCTCGTGCTGCTCGTCGACGATCGCGCGCCACGGCGGCCCCGCGCGCGCGCAAGGACATGCCCTCGCCCACTTCACTACCGCTGGAGGCCCTCGCGCTCCAGGGCCGAGGAAGGGGAGGGGAGTGGGAGGAAGCAACGAGGGAGGGGAGGAGGGAGGGGAGTGGGAAGGGGGGGAAGGAGGGGCGGGAGTGAGGAGGAGCAGGAGGGCTGCGTTCAGGAGGAACTCAGGAGCCAGCGGCATCAGGAGGAGGGCAGGAGAAAGAGGAGGAGGAGGAGGAGGAGGAGGAGGAGGAGGAGGACCAGTGTAAACCCAAGATTCATCGACGATATTGCAATCAACCCTCCCTCCAAGCTCCCTCTTCATGGGTCCCTACAAGTGTTTATTTTCACTGAGGGAAGTGCCCCGTTGGAGGGCAACCCTCTGGGAATCGTGAGCCGTGCCCGAACACCACTCCTGGGACTTAAAGCCGCGAGTCAACCTTATTGTTGCGTCCTGACTGTCCTGAATCGTGCAAGAACATCATTCCTGGGATTTGGACACCGCGAATCAACGTGCCTGTTGTGCCCTGCCAGTCCCACGCCGTACCCAAACACCATTTCTGGGACGTGAACCATAAGAATCCTTGAAAGTGCTGTGAACTCTTAAGAGGAATGTGTGCAGGGTTAGGGCGAGCGCCACATTTCGAAAGGGTGCCGCCCTCAACCAGTGAAACTCTCGCAAACTTGTGCGACGGATGCGCGCAGCGCTAAGGCGAGAGCTACATGTTGAAAACGATCCGCCCTCCATTCGTGAAGCTTATTTTTGGACGAGTGCGCGCGGCGCTAAGGCGAGAGCCACATTTAAAAAACGGCCCGCCCTCCATCCGTGAAATTGTTGCAGCTTCTACGTGTAAGGTTCATCTACGGTGAGGAAGTCTCAGGTGAAACGCCCGGCCCGCCCTACCGACACGTCTCTGGGTGCGACAGGGAGGAGTAATAGAAGGAGGAAGAGGCGCACGCATGAGGGGCTGGAGTGAACCCCGATGCCAAATGCCAATGAACATTCCTAGGGTGCACAAAAATTCATCGTATGATGCGTGCATGAACTTCGGTGCATCGTTCCTCCCATTCCTTCCTCGTCCACCTCCCTTAGTGGGAAGAAGGCTCGCCCAAGGAGTATACAAGTAGCTGTACGGGCAGGGAGAACGGTAGCGGAAGGGCTTCCCTGTCCCCTGGAAACTTCCAGAAATTGTTGGGACCCGAAGGCCTCCAGGAGTTGCCGAAAGCTTTCCGAGAGCCCCCAGATCTTTCGGGAGGCCCTCGAAAACCACGGAGACGTGACGAAAACATGTAGCAACCTTCGGTGCGATTTGTTCAGCGCGACGGTTGTCGCGTGCGTTCCTCCCATCCCTCCCTTCCCCTCCCCTCCCCTCCCCTCCCCTTCCCTCCCTCCCTTCCTTCTCCCTCCCCTCCTCCTCCTCTTCCTCCTCCTCAGTCGTTCAGTTCGGCGGAGCTCGCTTGGAGGGCGACTTGTTCAGCGCGACGGTTGTCGCGAGCGTTCTCCTCTCGGCGTTGTGTGTATGGGATGTCGTCGACCAGGGCAACTGCATTGTTGACTTGTTGTTCGGGTCACGGTTCATCACATGAGCTTGCTTATTGCAGGTTTGCTTGTGCGGTGTTCCCAGGTTGTTTGAAGACCTTTCGACTCACGATGCGGTTGAGTCACCCGTGGTGTTTCGCGTGTTTGTTTAGGACGCACAAACATGTTGGAACGCTTGAGTGTTTCGAGAGCCCCCGACACCCTGTTTTAGGTCATCTCCAGGGGCGCCAAGATAATCGCGCCGCTTCACGCGTCGCGGCCTGGGCTGAAGAGCTGCCCTTCTGCCAGGCGACATACCGCGGGGCTCGATGCGCGAAGTTGAGTGACTTAGTTTGCGTGCTTGCTCAAGACCAAACACATGTTGGAACGTTCGAGTGTTTTGAGACCCCCCGAAACCCTGTTCGGGAAGCTCTGAAAAGCAATGGTCCCCCCCGGAAGCCTTTGGACGTCTCCTCCCGAGGTCCCCCGGAGCCCTCCCGCTCCCTCCCGTGCTCGCCCGACTCGCCCTCGAGGCGCCCCAGTGCCGCGCATGCCCCCGACCACCGCCCGCACCCCCCCCCAACGATCGACGACGGACGAAGATGACGACGCCGACGCCGACGACGACGAGGACGACGAGGACGACGACGACGACGACGACGACGACGACGATGACGACGACGACGACGACGACGACGACGACGGCAGCGACGACGACGACGACGACGACGACGACGACGACGACGACGACGACGACGGAGGACGACGTCGACGACGACGACGACAACGACGACATCATGTTGAAGTTTCTTGGTTTCCCCACGGCTGGACGCAACTCGAAAAAATGCCTGGATGGACCCTGGGAGGTGTCCGGGGTCCGGGGATTGATTTTGATCGGACGACGATAACCACGGCGTCTGAGTACGGTAGATGCTCGTCGTCGCCGCCGTTGTCGTCGTCCTCGCCCTCGTCGGCGCAGTTGCCCTCGTTGCTGTCGCCGGCCTCAGGTTGGTTCTCGGGTTTCCAGCTCGGGACTCGGGCGGAAGTTTTGGGCGATGCTGATCTTCCCGGAGGTCTGCCGACGAGGCGCAGCTGAAGGGCGACAGCTCGTGGCCCATAGACCTCCAGAGATCCGTGGAAGATCGGCCACGCGCGCAGGGGGGTAGGGGGGAGGGGGGGCGGCTTCTCAGAAGCGCTCCCCTTCTCAGAAGGCGT
This sequence comes from Prorocentrum cordatum, assembly GCA_963575745.1. NCBI lineage: Eukaryota > Dinophyceae > Prorocentrales > Prorocentraceae > Prorocentrum > Prorocentrum cordatum. The sequence goes on from CAUYUJ010019707.1 coordinate 82,045, forward strand.
GGGCGCCCCTTCTAAGAAGCTTGTGGCTGCTGCTCAGAAGCTGCTCCCGTGCTTCTAAGAAACGGGTGGCTTGCTTCTAAGAGAATGTGTTTTTGCTTCTAGGAAGCAGCTCCGTGCTTCTAAGAAGCCACTGAGGTGCTTCTCAGAATCGGCGCGCCCCTGGCCTCTTCGAAGGGCGGCCGGCGCCTTCTAAGAGGCAGCCGCCTTCTAAGAAGCCTTCCCCCCCTACCCCCTACCCCGTTGTGCGCACCGACAGGAAGAAGGTTGATATTTTTTCCGAAATCGTCGGCGTCGGCATCTCCCTCCTCGTCCTTGTGGTCGTCGTGGTCCAAGCCCGTTGCCGCCGAGGCGCCGCCGCCGCCGCGGCAAGAAGGCCACCGAAGGCCGCCAGCGAAGGCCGAGGGCGGCAGGGTCTCGTCGAAGGGCCGCCGAAAAGGACGGCGACGAGGACGGAGCCGCTGCCCCCCCCGCAGAGAGGCCCCCGAGCCGCTCCCGGCGCCCTCGGCGGCCGCCGGCCGCGCGGACACCGCCAGCGCGCCGCCGGAGGACGCGCAGGCCGCCGAGGAGACGCGCTGGCAGCGACGGCGGCGGCGGCGTCCTCGACGACGACGACGACGACGACGACGACGACGACGACGACGACGACGACGGCGACGACGACGACGACGACGACGACGGCGACGACGACGACGACGACGACGGCAACGATAGCAATGCGACGGCGACGACGACGACGACGACGACGACGACGACGACGACGACGAAGACGACAGTAGCGGCGTGCTCGACGACGACCTTCCCAGGCCTCCAACGTCTTGAAAAAGTCGGGGTACAGTGGTTCTTCCCTAGCTTCGGCATCGGCGGCCATCTTCAGGCCCGCGGGGACATCAGAGAGCGATCCAGGGAAAAAACAGTCCCCAGGAAGGAGACGAGAGCTCCAGGTACCGTATTTTGAAAATATCGCGACGCCAGAGGCCTGGGTCGACGACCCCACCAGGTTCGAGGATCGATGTTTTTAGCGTTCCCCGTTCTAGGCTTTCGATGGCCTTTTGGGGAGCCTGGAGACCGAGGGAGGGACCCGCCGCCGACGACGACGACAAGTTCGGAGATTGTATCTTTTGTTGGAGGGGTCTTTAAGGTTTTCGGACGGGGGGGGAGTCCGTCGGCTGCGTCTCCTCAAGAACCTTCTGCGGAGCCCAGAATCCTCCCCGAATGGTCGCTTGAGACCTGAGCTGAATATGACCCGCACGTCGGGGGCCAGGGACGGCGACGTCCTGGAAGACAACGACGACGAGGACGAGGACGAGGACGACGACGAGGAGGAGGAGGAGAAGGAGGACGACGACGGTCAACATGACGACGACAGCGGCGATGCCCTCGACGTGAACGACGTCCTCGACGTCGTCCACGGCGCTGCCTGGGGCTGTCCGTGGGCGTCGGCGTGGTGGAGTAGATCTGCCTCCGCTCGGGCGCGGGGATAAGCAGGAGCAGGAGGAGGAGGAGAAGGAGGCGAAAGAGAAGGAGGAGGAGGAGGAGGAGGAGGAGGAGGACGAAGAGGAGGAGGCGAAGAAGGAGGAGGAGGAGGAGGAGGAAGAGGAGGAAGGTGGAAGGGGAGGGGGAGGGGGGAGAGGAAGCGGTAGAGGTGCAGCAGGGGGAGAAGGAGAAGAAGGACGAGGAGAAGCAGGAGAGGATGGGCAGCAAGTGGAGAGGGAGGAGGTTGCTGTTGTTGTTGTAGGAGGAGGAGGAGGAGGAGAGGAGGAGGAGGAGGAGGAGGAGTAAGAGGAGGAGGAGGAGGATGATGATGAGGAGGAGGAGGAGGAGGAGGAGGAGAGGACGTGGGGGAGGAGGAGGAGGAGGAGGAGGAGGACCAGAGTAAACTCACCATGGGTCATTGATGCTGAAAGACACCCTCCCGTCTCAAGTCCCAGTTCCCTACCTAGGCTCTGCCTAGAAGGGTTCTTACTCTCTGGGCTTAAAGGGGCCGGGCAGTGGAAAGCGCCCCGGGCGGTTCCCCCAGTATCCGCCCCGCGGTTCCCCCAGTTGCGTCCCCTTAGCTTAGCGTTGCTTATCTCATCTTAGCTTAGCTTATTTCATCTTAGCTTAGCTTAGCTTAGCATAGCGCCTCGCTGCATTAGCATAGCATAGCATACCATAACATAGCCAATCGTAGCATAGCATAGCATAGCATAGCATAGCATAACGTGGCATACCATAGCATATCATAGCATATCATCGCATAGCGCAGCTTAGCATATCATAGCATAGTTAGCATAGCACAGCGCAGCATGCTATAGCATGGCTTAGCATAGCATAGCATACCATAACATAGCATAGCATAGCGCAGCATAGCATAGCACAGCATAGCATAGCATAGCATAGCATAGCGCAGCAAATCATGGCATAGCATAGCATAGCATAGCATAGCATAGCATAGCAACTAATGCTGCTTTCCTAGGGGGTCCAACTTCTAGGTATGGTCGCACTGGGGTAATTTCAAAAATCTCTACAAGCCTCCATTTTCACATCAGAGAGAGAGCCCCCCTTGAAAGACCTGAAACCAATGGGCCTGCCAGAGGAAGTCTCGAGCGAGATATCCACTTTAAACAGGAGTCTCGAGCGAGATATCCACTTTAAACAGGAGCCGCCCTGAACACGTGCAGCTGTTACTTACGTATGTTCACTTCCAGTGTCTGTTTCTTCCAGTTACGGATGCCTCAGGCCAGAGCCCAATGTTGAAAAGGAGTGTCCCTCCAGTTGTTCTAGTTGCTGCAAGCGCTCAAGACGAACAGGTGCGGCGCTAATAAGGCGAGAGCCTCAGTTTGACCCCCCTCCCTATGTGAAGCTGTTTGCAGCCGAAGTTGCGCGGCGCTAAGGCAAGATCTCCAGTTTTAAAAGAAAACACGAAATTGCGTGTCGTGAGATCACTTCTTTTTTTTTGCGCGGCGCTAGAGCGAGAGCAGCATTTTGACGCCTCCCCCTCTCTTGTAGCTGCCTGCCAACTTTTGAGACGAATCTGCGCGACGCCAAGACCAGAGCTCCACTTTGAAAACGGCCCGCCCTCCAGCATTGTAAGCATCTGGAATGTCAAGCTTCAGGATCATACGATGTGAGAAGTTATCAGGCGAAACGCCCAGCACGCCCTACCGACTCGTTCAGTGGTCAGACGAGCAGGACTTATCTACAAGGAACACAGATGGACGAGAAGGAGGAGCATGGGGGAGTTGGGTTGGACACTGGAGTCTTTGATCTTGCATCCGTTGTCGCCCCAGGAGGAGGAGGAGGAGGAGGAGGAGGAGGAGGAGGAGGAGGAGGAAGCTGGAGGAGGAGGAGGAGGAGGAGAGAGGAGGAGGAGGAGGAGGAGGAGGGAGGAGGAGGAGGAGGAGGAGGGGGAGGAGGGGGAGGGGGAGGAGGAGGAGGAGGAGGAGGAGGAGGAGGAGGAGGAGGAGGAGGAGGAGGAGGAGGAGGAGGAGGAGAGGAGGAGGAGAAGGAGGAGGTCCCCTCGTCCCTCCTCGCTCCTCGCGATGCTTCCAGGCCCCTTTTCCTCTGTCTTCGGAGACCCCAAGCACTCTGGTGTATCACTCCGGCCCTTTTTCACTCTTCCCTCCTTCTCCTCCTTCCCCCTCTCCCCCCGCATCCTTCTTCCATCCCCTGTGATCCGACGCAGCGAACAAAAAGGCAGCATCGTAGAAAATCACGCCCGGAGCCCTGGACCCCACCTTTCTGCATCATCTTTCGAGCCGGATCGATCCGTGGGCCCGATACTGGGCGAAGACGCCCGTTGTGGAAAAATTGCAGCGCCAGGATCTCAGGGTCTCGTCCCCCTCTTCTCGTCCATCCACCTCTCCATTTCTTCCAGGAGGAGGAGGAGCAGGAGGAGGAGGAGGAGGGCAGGAGGGGGAGGAGGAAGGGGGGAAGATGAGGAGGAGGGCAGGAGGAGGAGGAGGAGGAGGAGGAGGAGGAGGAGGAGGAGGAGGAGGAGGAGGAGGAGGAGGAGGAGGAGGAGAGGAGGAAGGAGGAGGAGGAGGAGGAGGAGGAGGAGGAGGAGGAGGAGGAGGAGGAGGAGGAGGAGGAGGAGGAGGAGGAGGGGGAGAAGGAGGAGGAGGACCAGGAGGAGGAGGAGGAAGAGGAGGAAGAGGAGGAGGAGGAGAAGGAGGAGTACTCTTTCTCTCCGGCGGTGGCGACGTCGGTGGCGTCGGCGGCAACGGCCAAACGCCGACGGCGACGGCGACCACCCCCAGTAGGAGCTGCCGCTCCACCGCGTGCTCTCGCCCACCTCCCCCGCCATGGAGGGCGAGCAGGAGGAGCCCGCGGGCTCGGCCACTGCCGTCGCCGTCGCGAAAACGTCTTGTCTCGTCGTTTTGTCGCCTCCTCTCTCGTTTCCTGTTCTCCAGCTTTGTCGTTTCTGCGCTTTGGGGTCGTCGTTGCTTCCCCCTCGGCCCTTACATGCCTTTTTCTCAGGAGGGGCACTCTCGCCTCGGCGTCGCAAATTGGCCTCCTACAGTAGCAACGCTCCCGCTCGAGTCTATCTCCCTTTCCACCCCGGACTGGCGCTTCTGCTCGCCGTCGAACATTAGCCCTCCAACAGTTCAGCGCTCCCGCTCGACACTTCGTGTTGTTGTTACTCAGGAGTGGCGCTGCCGCTTCGGCGGTGCAAACGGTCCCGCCTGCAACATCAACGCTCCTGTGTAGTGCTTCCTCACGTCTTACTTGGGACTTGCGCTCCAGGCCCCCGCTTGAAACCAGCCCTCCAACAGAGCCAGCGCTCCCGGCCGAATGTTCTTGCGCTCGGGAGAGGCACTCGTCGCCTCGGCGTTGCCAACCGCCCCCGGTGCGAGACAGCAGCGCTCCCGCTCGATGCTCCACGTGCTTCTGCGCTCAGGAGTGGGGCCCTCGCCTCGGGCAGCGCCTCTGCAGGGGGCCTGAGTCGGCGGCCCCGGGAGGGCCCGAAGAGGGCCGGCGAGGACCCCCGAAGAGGGCCCCGAAGGAGTGCGCACACACACACACACACACACACACACTCTGCGGAGCGCCCCACGAGGCCTTCGGACGGCCCAAGAGAGACCCGAGACAGTACCAGAGGGCGCCAAGACGGCGGGGGGAGCCCCCCTCTCATTCACACACGCACACACGCACACTTCAGGCGATCGCAAATATGGATCAAGGGGACGTGGATTAGCGACGGGTCCCGTTTCCATGGGCAATCGCAGATTTCCGCCGCCGGACGAAGCGGCACCGGCCGCATTTTGGGGAGGGCACCTCCCCCGATCCATGGATTTGGCGACCTCGCGCCAATTCCATGGATCGCTAATCCATGCTTCCGCGCCCCCGAACACTGTCTCCTCCAGTGGCCGGATGACAGCACCACAGCGAGTGCTAAAGCGGGGCGCGCTCAGCTCAATTACTACTTGACTTTGCAGATGGGGGGTCTGGGTGAAGACGGCGCACGCAAAAGAACGTGAGACCGCAGTTGCAAGTGGAAAAAGCCGGGTTGGTCATGTAGGTGCCGAAGCGTAAGAATACAAATAGCACAGAATGCAGTAAGAGTGAAAGTACACGAGACATTTCCCCTCGTAGGTCACTTAGGGGTGCGACGCGAAGGCGGCTGGTGCAGCATAAACGCAGGAGCCAGTGGAGTGTAAGAAAAGCGGCCAGCAGCCCAGCTGTCGAGATCAAAGAGAGCTAAACAGATGCAAAGAGTAGACTAGCCTGGAGGCTATTCCACGCAGCCCACTTACGGGCACGACGCGGCACCAGTGCGGCAGTACATGCAGGGGGCCAGGAAGAGTGGGTAAAAGCGGCCAGCAGCCCAGCACACACACACACACACACACACGCACGCACGCACGCACGCACGCACGCACGCACGCACGCACACACCCACGCACGCACGCACGCATGCACGCACCCACGCACTCACGCACGCACGCGCACACACAAACAAACAAAAAAAAAAACAAACAAACAAACAAACAAACAAACACACAAACAAACAAACAAACAAACAAACAAACAAACAAACAAACAAACAAACAAACAAACAAACAACACACACACACACGCAGCCCAGCAAGGCCCCAGAAGTTCTCAAGAGGACACTTGACGGTCTTACGAGATTATACAGGCTTTCGCCACATCTGCCGACCCCTTCTTTGCAGTCTTTGCCTTGGGGGTTCTTCTTCGGTCGTCGGGGGTCCTCTACGGTGGTCCTGGGGGGGTCCTGGAAGGTGCGTTGGAATTTCTTAGGAGGGTTTTGGGGGTCTCTTCGGTCTTTTACGGGGCGCAGCAGAGGAGATTGCACGCGCTCAAACGCCCGGCACACGGGTCTTGGCTGACTTTGGCCTGTCGGTTTGCGGCATGGTCAGCGCAGGGGTTTTATGAGGGCGAGCTAGGGGTGCAAAGGGGGGCTTGTGGATGCTTCCTCTCGAGACTTCTTTTGCGGGGCAAACTGGGAGCCTCTTGGGAGGCCCCTTGAGGGCCTCTTGGGAGCCTCTTGGGGGCCTCTTAGGGGTTCCTGGGGGCTTCCTGGGTGCCTCATGGGGCCTCTTGGGGGCCTCGTCGGGTTTCGTGGGGTCCTCTCGAAGCGGAGGGCTCGAAATGTATGTTCGGGTCCCCCGTTTGGGCCCCTTTTGGGAACCGTCTTGGGTGGCCCTTGGGCTGTCTTGGAGGCCTCTTGGGCCGTGTTGGGGCCCTCGTGGGCCGTTTTGGGCCCCTCTTGGAGGCCTCTCGGGCCGTCTTGGGGCGATCTTGGGGGCCTCTGGGGCCGTCTTGGAGCGTCGGGAAACCGAGAAGGCCAGAAAGCCAAAATGATTTCAAATTCTCGGGAGAATCAGCGAGTTTTGCCTCTTGGGAGGCCTCCTGGAGGCGTCTTGGGGACATATTGGGCCGTCTGGAGGCCATCTTGAGCGTCTTGGAGCGATTTGTCGGCGATTTGGGGCCCTCTTGAACCGTACTGGGGGCCTTTCCTGACCCAGTTGGGGACCGTCTATCCCTCCATGGTCCGTTCGTCCCACCGGTCGTCCAGGGCTCTGGGGGGGTCAAAGTTCCGGTGTGGGGTCCCGGGGGGGGGTCATTCTTTTTCCGGGAAAAGAGCTTCTCTTATGGGAAAAAGGGCTCTTTTTTCAAGGTGGCCTACGGAACAAACAATGGAACACGTTGAAAACAAAAACAACCCCACTGCCTTGCGAACCCCACCATTGCAAACCTTGGACCCCAAACGCAAACACCAAACACCAAACACCAAATCCCGAACACCAAACCCCGAACCCCAAACACCAAACCCCGAACACCAAACCTCAAACGATAAACCCCAAACCCCGAGCACCAAATAACTACGCACCCAGCACTAAGCACCAAACCTCAAACACCCAACCCCAATCCTCAACCCCGAAACCCCAAACACTAAACACCAAACATCAATACCCCAACACACCAAACACCAAACCTCAAACACCAAACACCAAAACGCCAAGCGCCAAACACCAAGTCCCCAACACCCCAAACACCAAACACCAGCCAGCCCAGGCGCTCCCTCACCCACTCTTATGTATTTTGCAGTCGCGAGGGCTTAGTGTTCATAAGAAGCCTTAGGAACATCTATGTCTTTATCTCTTGCAGCCCTCTTGGTGGTTCTCTTGGGGCCCTCTTAGAGCGCCTTCGGGGCCTCTTTTGCCGCCCTGAGGCCGTTTTAGATACTCTGAGGTATCTCCGGCATCATGGAGCCCTCCGACTGATCGAATGCAGCTTGCAACATCACGGACTGGTCCTCCCCTCCTCTTTCCCCTTTTCCCCCCCTCCTGCCCTCCGCGCGGGCGAAAAACAAGTCCTTGTCCACGGCCTCGCGGGCCAGGCACCCGGCCCGCGACCCCGCGCATACGGGGCATGTTTGTTCGCAGATGCCCCGCGCGGAACGTACATTGGAAACCCGTGCCAAGAAACACCCTGCTTGCCTCCAGGGTGCCCTGGTTTTTGGGCTTCGATGGTTTTGCAATGGAAAGCGTGACGCTTGCACACCAAGAATCAATGGACGTGTTGGGGTCTCAGGGTTGGGTTTCTTGCGGAAGGTTTCTTGTGGTCGAGCTCCTTCTGTAGCCGTGCGACGGCGTAATTACCCGTGGGATGGCGCTCCGGAATCCCTGCCGCGAGGGCGTGGGCCTGGCGCTGCTGGTGACCTCACACCTCTCCCACCTCTCCCGCCTCCCTCTGGCCCGTCGGGCAGGTGGGAATTTTCACTTACTGCTTCGGACTCCCCCTCCCTTCTCTTCCTCCCGCGCTCTCTTCCTCCTGCCCGCCCCTCTCCTGCCCCCAAGTGGTGGTTGGTGGTGCAGGGCGTGCAAGAAGCGGTACTGCAGCGGCTGCTGACCGACTCCAGTCCGTCTCGTCGGCCCTTCTGGCAGGGCGGAATCTATACATCTTGCCGAGACTGCTCTTTGAGCATTGTGCTTCAACCCCTCGGACGGGGCCAGGACGAGGATAAATTCCGTTCCAGAGCGTTCCGGAACGCTCAGATGAGGAGGGCGCGGCGCCCGATGCATCTTCCAGAGCCAGTGGATTTCAGAGATTCTCGATTTATCCTCACCCGATTTGATCCTCGACCTGGCTTCGTCTTAACCTTGTGGCCCCCATGGATGGGGCCCCAGACGGCGCTGTGGTTCTCGACGCTTTTCGGCGGCCGACGCACGGGCAATGCACGGGCGCCGCATGCGGGACGCACCCCCTGTGTTGTGATGTTCCAACCTATTGTAGTCTGGACCACCAAGAAGAATTTCGAGCACCAAGAAGGTACCGAAACTGTTGGTTTTCCACGCGTCGGGCCCTTGGGAGGCGATACTCTTTCGACGCTGCGCTGGCGTGTCGGGCATACGCTGCTTCGATAGCTTCGATACTTTCTTGGGTGCTGCTCGAAATCCGTTCTGAGATGTTGTCCTCGAGTATGATGGGAACAACATAACCCTTGTGGCGAAGGGGGGGCGTCAGCACGCTGGTCACTCAACTGGGCCTTGACATCGGCGGCGAGCCCAGGGGGAAGTGAGAAGTAGAAGGCCTTCTCAAAAGGCTAGGAAGTCCCCCAGCCTTCGGAGAAGTGTCCTATGCCTTCCCCGGGGACACAAGACACTTCTCAGAAGGCCCGAGGGCTTCCGAGAAGCTCCGCTGCCTTCCGAGAAGGCGATTATCCTTCTCACTTTTTCCCCCCGCGCTCGCTGAAAAAAGTGCTGTTCAGACTCTGGGGCGCCCCCAGACTCTGGGGGTTGGGGGTTGCTCCGACTTTGTCTCTCGTTGTCCGACTGTGTCTCCTCGCTCATACCCCCTGCCTCCTTCTCCTGGTCCTCCTCCCTGTTTCTCTTCCTACTCCCTCTTCGCCTGCTTTTCCCAGTCCTTTTCTTCCTATTCCTCCTTTTCCTCCTCCTCCTCCTCAACCTCCTCCTCCTCCTCCTCCTCCTCCTCGCCCCCAGTGCGCCCAGGAGGCTTTCAAGATGGCCCCATGACGGCCCAGGAGGCCCCAAAGACGGCCCCAAGAGGCCTCTAAGACGCCCAATATGGCCTCCAAGACGGCCCTGAAGCGCCTCAAGAGGACCCCACATCGGTTCAGAGAGGCCCCCAAGACGGCTTCCGACGGCGTCAGACCCGTCAGACGGGCTAGGAACGATTTAAGACTGCCAAGGAGAGGCCCCCAAGACGCCCCCACGGCCCCCAAGAGGCCTAAGGAGGCCCCCAAGAGGCTTCCGAGAGGCCCCCCGGGAAGCCCCCAGGAGGCCCCACAAGAGTGCCCCAAGAGGCTCCCAAGAGGCTTCCTCCTCCTCCTCCTCCTTCTCCTCCTCCTTGTCATCCTCTTCCTCCCTCTCCTGATCCTCCCCCTCAGCCTCCCCCAAGCGTTCCCCGAAGAGTTTCCGGAGCGGCTGGGGGAATACATAATCAGATAGCTTGGCCAAGCTGGGGCCCAACGTTTGGCCACATAGGCGCTTCTCAAAAAGGCTGGGGGCGGCGGTGATTCGCCGTAGGCGTCTTGGATCCGCCGCCCCCTGTGCTTGCCACAGGGTTGGACGGCGTGCCAGACATTTTGCTGAGATTCTGATTTTCAAACCCTTCCCAGTGGCCTTCGGCCCAGACCGCCTGCCCCTCGGAAGGACCAGAAGGTGTGGCCCACATCGCCACCAAGACGGCCCAAACGGCCCAATATGGTCACCAAGATGCCTCCAAGGCGGCTAGGATCGCTCCAAGAGAGCCCAAGACGGCTCCAATATGTCTCCAAGACGGCCCAAGATGCACCCGAGGCGTCCAAGATGGCCCCAAGATGGCCCAGGACGGCCCCAAAGGCCCCCAGGAGGCTTTAATGCAGTCCAAGAAGCCTCCAAAGGGATCTGCAGGAAGGCCCGAAGAGGCCAAGACAGCTGATTTCCCGTGGGCTCTTGATGGATTTTGACGTTTTCGGCTTGCCGACGGCCCAATGCCGCCGAAGAGACCCCCAAGATGGCCCCAACAGCGCCCAAGAGGCCTCCAAGACGGCCCCATGACGGCCTCCAGACGGTCCAAGAGGCCCCCAAGGCGCCTCCAAGACGGCCCACGAGAATTCCAAGGCGCCCACGATGGCCTTCAAGACGGCTCCAAAACGTCCAAGATGGCAACGATACGATTCGACATAGCCCCAGGATGTCCCAAGACAGCCACAGAAGGCCCCAAGGGCCCCAAGGGGATGCAAGGGGCCTCCTAGACAGTCTAGGAAGTCTTCAAGAGGACCTCCAGGAGAGTCCGAAATGCCCAAATGGTTGTATTTATTCCCTTCAATTGTTGAATCATTTTGGCGCGTTTTCTTTTTCGGCTGTCCGACGGCCCAAGATGTCCACAAGATGGTCCCAAGACGGCCCAAGCTGACTTCAAGATGGCCCCAAAAGGGCCCCAAAGGGCGAGGAAACAGTCCAAGAGGAAGAGCAAGAGGAAAGGACGGAATCAGAGGCCCGAAGCGGCTCCGAGAAGCCTGCAGCTCAGCGCGGGCTCGTCTGCGGACGCCCTTGCCCCCCCCAGGAAAAACATATCACCCCGAGGCCCGGTGATGTTTTGTGGGGCCGCCATCTCAAAGCCCCACGGCCAGCTTTTGGGTCGAGGAGGAGGAGGGGCAGGAGGACGAGGAGGTGATCAACAGGAACCAGAGGAGCAGGAGCAGCAGGAGGACGAGGAGTTTGAGCAAGGGGTCAAGGACGGAATGATAGGCCAGAAGCGGCTCCGAGACCAAACCGCGCTGAGCTGCAGGGTTTTCGGAGCCGCTTAAGGCCTCTCATTTCGTCCTTGTCCCCCTGCTCAACCTCCTCGTCCTCCTGCTCCTGATTCTCCTGGTTTTGCTCCTCTTCTTCCTCGACCCAAGAGCCGGCCGTGGGGCCTTGAAAGGGCGGGCCGAAAAAATGTCACCGGGGGCCGAGCTGCAGGCTTCTCGGAGCCGATGCGGCCAAAAAGAGGCTGCCCTGCAGGCTGTCTCGGAGCCGCTGCGCCAAAAGAAGGACACCTTGTCGGTTTAACTACTAGGTCGCTTTGTCGGCTGATTTCGGGCGCGTCGTCATCGTGGTCGTCGTTGTCATCGTCGTCGTCGTGGTCGTCGTCGTCACCACCATCGTCGTGGTCGTCGTCGTCGTCGTCGTCGTCGTCGTCGTCATCGTCGTCGTCGTGTCGTTGTCGTCGCCGTCCATAAGATGGCCCCGAGAGGGCCCTAAGAGGGCCCCAAGAGAGCCCCAAGAGGGCTCCGAGAGGGCCCCAAGAGGGCCCCAGGAGTTGTGCAACAACCCAGCGGCCGCTGGTACATAACTCCTGGGGCCCTCTTGGGGCCCTTGAGGCCCTCTTGGAGCCCTCCTGGGCCCCTGGTTGGCCCATGAGAGGGCTCCAAGAGGGCCCTAAGAGGGCCCCAAGAGGGCCCCAAAAGGGCCCCAAGAGGGCCCCAAGAGGGCGCCAAGAGGGCCCCAAGAAGGCCCCAGGAATTATGTACCAATCCAGCGGCCGCTGGTACAGAACTCCTGGACCCTCTTGGGACCCTCTGAGGGCCCTCTCGGAGCCCTCTCGGACCCCTGGTTGGCCCTGTAGGGCCCCAAGAGGGCCCCAAGAGGGCCCCAAGAGGGCCCCAAGAGGGCCCCAAGAGGGCGCCAAGAGGGCGCCAAGAGGGCTCCAAGAAGGCCCCAGGAATTATGTACAAACCCAGCGGCCGGTGGTACAGAACTCCTGGGGCCCTCCTCCTCCTCCTCCTCCTCGGCGACGACGACGACGAGGAGGTGTAAACGCACCCTTACCCAGCCCCTGCAGGACCAGGCAGCGATACTTGGACCAAATTTCCTGGCCCCTGTTTCGACCCCAGAGCTCTCGACCCCGTCCAGGAGCTCCCGACCCCAACCCGGAGCTTTCGGCCCCATCCTGGAGGTCTCGACCCGCAGACGACGGCGACGGCGACGACGACGACGACGCCTCGACCTGGAGTGGTAAGTTTTGCTGCTGCTTTTCCCCAGGGGTTTGGAGCCCTCGGGGCCCAGGGGGGCCCCGAAACGGATCCGAAGCCTCAAATTTTTCCGGCCCGCGACCGACGACCGGCGACAACGACGACGACGACGACGACGACGACGGGCATAAGTTCTTTGGCGCCCCCCCTTGGGAGCATCGGGTAACTGGGGGGTGCGCTCCACACCCCCCACTTACCCGGTGTCCCCCAGGGGACATCGGGTAACTCGACCTTGCAGGGGGGGTGTTAGGCACGGGTTAGCCGGTGGCGAGGGGGGGGCATCGGGTAACTCGATTTTGCACGGGGGGGAGTCGGGCATGAGTTACCCGGTGTCCCCTGGGGGACATCGGGTAAGCGGGGGGTGCGCTCCACACCCCCCACTTACCCGGTGTCCCCCGAGGGGCGTCGAGTAAGTCGACCTTGCAAGGGGCTTATTCGGCATTATTGAGTAAACCGGTGGACCCCCATGGGACATCGGAGTTACCCGGTGGTCCCCCGTGGGACATCGGCCCGTGGGACATCGGAGTTACCCGGTGTCCCCCGGGGGACATCGGGTAACTCGACCTTGCAGTGGGGGGTCTGGGCATGGTTACCCGGTGGACCCCCGTGGGACATCGGACTTACCCGGTGTCCCCCGTGGGACATGGGAGTTACCCGGTGGTCCCCGTGAGACATCGGCCCGCGTGGGACATCGGAGTTACCCGGGGTCTCCCGTGCACAGGGACATCGGAGTCACCCAATGGTCCCCGTGGGACTCGTCCCGTGGGACATCGGAATTACCCGGTGTCCCCCGGGGGACATCGGGTAACGGTGGCCCCCGTGGGACATCGGCCCGTGGGACATCGGAGTTCCTCGGTGTCCCCCGGGGAACATCGGGTAACTCGACATTGCAAGGGGGGTCTGGGCATGGTTACCCGGTGGCCTCCCGTGGGACATCGGAGTTACCCGGTGTCCCCCGTGGGACATCGGAGTTACCCGGTGGTCCCCGTGGGACATCGGCCCGTGGGACATCGGAGTTACCCGGTGTCCCCCGTGGGACATCGGAGTTACCCGGTGGTCCCCGTGGGACATCGGCCCGTGGGACATCGGAGTTACCCGGTGTCCCCCGTCGGACATCGGAGTTACCCGGTGGTCCCCGTGGGACATCGGCCCGTGGGACATCGGAGTTACCCGGTGTCCCCCGGGGGACATCGGGCAACTCGACCTTGCAAGGGGGGGTCTGGGCACGATTTACCTGGTGCCCCCCCGTGGGACATCGGAGATACCCGGTGTCCCCGTGGGACATCGGAGTTACCCGGTGGTCCCCGTGGGACATCGGCCCGTGGGACATCGGAGTTACCCGGTATCCCCCGTGGGACGTCGGAATTACCCGGTGGTCCCCGTGGGACATCGGCCCGTGGGACATCGGAGTTACCCGGTATCCCCCGTGGGACATCGGAGTTACCCGGTGGTCCCCGTGGGACATCGGCCCATAAGATGGCTCTAAGGGGTCCCTAAGACTGGGCTGGTACATAACTCCTAGGGCCCTGTTGGGGCCCTCTGAGTGCCCTCTTGGAGCCCTCTTGGGCCCCTGGTTGGCCCTAGGAGGGCCCCAAGAAGGCCCAGGAATTATGTACCAATCCAGCGGCCGCTGGTACATAATTCCTGGGGCCCTCTTGGGGCCCTCTGAGGGCCCTCTTGGAACCCTCTTGGGCCCCTGGTTGGCCCTAAGAGGGCCCCAAGAAGGCCCCAGGAATTATGTACCAACCCAGCGGCCGCTGGTACATCACTCTTGGGGCCCTCTTGGGGCCCTCTGAGGGCCCTCTTGGAGCCCTCTTGGGGCCCGGGTTGGCCCCAAGAGGGCCCCAAGAGGGCTCCAAGAGGGCCCCAGGAATTATGTACCAATCCAGCGGCCGCTGGTACATAACTCCTGAACCCTCTTGGGGCCCTCTTGGAGCCCTCTTGGGCCCCTTGTTGGCCCACATGATGGCTCCAAGAAGGCCCTAAGAGGGCCCCCAAACGGGCCCAAGAGGGGCCCAAGAGAGGCCTCAGAAACCGCTAGTAGGTGTCATCGATCAGCGCGTCTGGATGAGACCTCTCAGTGGTCTCTGGGGCGCGTCTTGGAGCCCTCTTGGGGCCCTCTGGAGCCCCCTGGGTGCTCCCAAAAAGGTTCCAAGGGACATCCGAAGGGGTGGAGGGGGAGTTGGACGGGGAGTGGAGGGGGAGGTGGAGGGGGGGCTGAGGTGGGTGGTGGAGGGGGGGGTGGAGGGGGGGTGGGGGGGTTGGTGGAGGGGGAAGGGAGAGGGAGAGGGAGAGGGGTTTGATTAGGAAACTGGAAGAGGTTTGACGACCACGACGACGACGACGATGACGACGACGACGATGACGGCGACAACCACGATGACGAGTGGGCGCTTTGGAGTTCTCGTGGGCCGTCTTGGAGGCGCCTTGGGGGCCTTTTGGACCGTCTGGAGGCCGTCGTGGGGCCGTCTTGGAGGCCTCTTGGGCGCTCTTGGGGCCATCTTGGGGGTCTCTTCGGCGGCACTGGGCCGTCGGCAGGCCGAAAACGTTTAAATCCATCAAGAGCCCACGGGAAATCAGCTGTCTTGGCCTCTTCGGGCCTTCCTGCAGGTCCCCTTGGAGGCTTCTTGGACTGCATTAAAAGCCTCTTGGGGGCCTTTGGGGCCGTCCTGGGCCATCTTGGGGCCATTTTGGAACGCCTCGGTTGCATCTTGGGCCGTCTTGGAAACATATTGGGGCCGTCTTGGGCTCTCTTGGAGCGATCCTAGCCGCCTTGGAGGCATCTTGGTGGCCATCTTGGGCCATTTGGGCCGTCTTAGTGGCGATGTGGCCACACCTTCTGGTCCTTCCGAGGGCAGGCGGTCTGGGCCGAAGGCCACTGGGAAGGGTTTGAAAATAAGAAGAGCAGCAAAATGTCTGGCACGCCGTCCACCCCTGTGGCAAGCACAGGGGGCGGCGGATCCAAGACGCCTACGGCGAATCACCGCCGCCCCCAGCCTTTTTGAGAAGCGCCTATGTGGCCAAACGTTGGGCCCCAGCTTGGCCAAGCTATCTGATTATGTATTCCCCCAGCCGCTCCGGAAACTCTTCGGGGAACACTTGGGGGAGGCTGAGGGGGAGGATCAGGAGAGGGAGGAGGAAGAGGAGGAGGAGGAGGAGGAGGCCTCTTGGGAGCCTCTTTGGGCACTCTTGTGGGGCCTCCTGGAGGCTTCCCGGGGGCCTCTTGGAAGCCTCTCGGGGGCCTCCTTAGGCCTCTTGGGGGCCGTGGGGGCGTCTTGGGGGCCTCTCCTTGGCCTTCTTGAAGCGTTCCTGGCCCGTCTGACGGGTCTGACGCCGTCGGAAGCCATCTTGGGGGCCTCTTTGAACCGATGTGGGGTCCTCTTGAGGCGCTTCAGGGCCGTCTTGGAGGCCATCTTGGGCGTCTTAGAGGCCTCTTGGACTTTGGGAAGGAGAGAGGTGGGGGAGATAAAGGGGAGGAGGAGTGAGGAGGAGCGAGGAGGTGGAGGTGAGGAGGAACAGAGGAGGGAGGAAGGAGGGCGTAGTGGGACTCGGGGATGAAAAAAAAAAAAAAAAAAAAAAAAAAAAGGCCTAGGGAAAAGGAGGAGTGAGGAGGAGGAGAGGAGCAGGAGCGGAGGAGGAGGAGGAGGAGGTTGAGGAGGAGGAGGAGGAGGAGGAGGAACAGGAGGAAGAGGAAGAAAAGGACCTGGAAAAGCAGGCGAAGAGGGAGTAGGAAGAGAAATAGGGAGGAGGACCAGGAGAAGGAGGCAGGGGGTAGGAGCGAGGAGACACAGTCGGACAGCGAGAGACAAAGTCGGAGCAACCCCAAACTCCCAGAGTCTGGGGGCGCCCAAGAGTCTGAGCAGCACCTTTTTCATATTTGGAAGCCTGGCAAATCGGAATGCTTCTTGGTCTATCGCGGCACTGGCGCCACTTCGTGCTTGGAGAAATGGCGCGTCCAGCGCGGTGGTGGCGTTGCGATAGCGGTTCCTGGTCGCAACGTGCTCTTGCATGTCGTCCGTAAGTGCACCCATCTCGGAGGCGTCCTGTGCTCCAATGGCTCGCTCGGCCCTGCTGCTCAGCATCTTCGCGGCGCGGCCATGAAGAGCTACGCCCCGCTTGCAACCAAGCTTTTCGGCAGCCCCGCGGTGTCTGACGACCTCAAATTTTGGACGATGCAAAACTTGATCCTGAGCCGGTTGTTGCACAATGTCCACATCCTCGTGCCGACTCGACGGTTCACTCTCACCATCATAGCCGTGTACATGCGAGTTCTCCGGAGGATCGCCGGGGCGCCTCGCTTTGGGCACACTGCCCACGATGTCACGGAACGCGATCGCCTTGGGAGGGCGAGCATCGATTGCTTGATGATGCGCGCTCGTCTGCGGTATCTTGGCCGCTTGCTGCGGTCGCAGCCGTCGGCCCTGCTGGCGACGCTGAGCACGCGTCCCAAAGATCGACCGTTGCCTTGGGCACAGCTGCTGACCACGGACATGTTGAAGCTACGGGAGCTGGTTGCACTATGCTCGCACCTCCCTTGCCCCACAGCCGGCGCATCGACATGGACTGAGTTCACTTTGGCCTCTCCCGGGCGTTGGTCCAGTGCGGTGAGCGCCTTTCACTTCGTTGACTCGTGTTGCGATGCCGCCGCTGCCGCTCCAGCGTCTACGGCTGGCGGCACTCGCCCGCATGTTTGCGCGATTTGTGACAGCCGCTTCGCGTCTGCGAAGGCGCTGAGTCAGCATATGCGCATGAAGCATGGCCAAAAGTGCCTGCAACGATTTTGGGGCGCCAGCTGATGCCGCGTGCCTCGCTTGCGGCACTTCGTTCGGGAGCCGCCTCCGTCTCCTGTCTCACTTGTGCGATTCGCGCCGGCCCAAGTGCTGGAACGAAATTCGGGCAAACCGCAAGCGTTTCCCGCCGCTCCCGGATTCTGTCGTCGAGAAGCTCGACTTAATGGATCAGGAGCTCCGTCGCGAAGCCCAGCGCGCGGGGCACTCCCATGCTTTGGCGAAAGGCCCGGCTCGCCGAGCTGACGGCTCAACCGTTGGCCGTGCTCGTGTGTAGCAGCTGTATTGGCGGCACCTGCCCTGCCATGCCTGTTGCTTTCGTTTTCACTGTATAGCTTCCCTGTGTCTTTCATTTGCTACGCTTCGCGCGCCACTCGGCGAATCATAAAAAATATGCTTCTCTAGTTCCCCATATCTTGAGATGGGGTTATTGTCATTAGTCTGGCGCCGCCGACTCCTCAGTCTGGCCTCGTCCCATACTCGTCCCGTTAGACTCGTCCATACTAAGACTCCGTCGCACTCATACAATTCAGAATTGTTCACATTCAGACTCACTCATACTCATATTCTCTCGGGGTCACTCATGCCACAGCTCTGTCGCAACCACTCATTCATATTCAGCAGATTCGCAAGATGTCTCAGGTGGGGTGCTTGCTTGACCACCCCCAAGGGGAGCCGCCAGAGGGGTATCCCACGGCCTCTCAGGCGGTTTGTTTGTTGCGGTGCCCAGCATCGTTCGTGTTGACAACTATTTGTGAAGATGTCACAGGCAAGGGGCTGGCTTCAGCACCCATAAAAGGAACCGCCAGGGGGTATTGCATGGGCCCGTTCGCGGCCAGCTTGTGGGGATGTCTCAGGCGTTTGCCCGCTGCGGTGCCCAACATCGTCTGCGTGTAGAGCAACGTGTGAGGATGTCTCAAGCGGGGCGCTGGTTTCATACCCCTCAGGGGAGCCGCCAGAGGGGTATTGCACGGGCCCGTTCGCGGCCACTTTGAGGGGGTGTCTCAAGCGGTTTGCCTGTTTCGGTGGCCAACATCGTTTGCGCAAAGACCAAAGTGTCAGGATGCCTCAGGCGGGGCGCTGGTTTCAGAACCCTTCAGGGGAGCCGCCATGGGGGTGTTGCATTGGCCCGTACGTGGCCAGTTTGTGGGGATGTCTCAAGCGGTTTGCCTGTTTCGGCGGCCAACATCGCCTGCGTGTAAAGCTTATTGCAAGGATAGCTCAGTCGGGGCGCTGGTTTCAGCACCCCTCAGTGGAGCCGCCAGGGGGTATTGCATGGGCCCGTTCGCGGCCACCTTGTGGTAGTTTCAAGCGGTTTGCCTGTTTCGGCGGCCAACATCGCCCGCGTATAAACCAGATTGTGAAGATGTCACAAGCGGAGAATTGGTTCCAGCACCCGGAAGGGGAGCCGCCAGAGGGGTATTGCACGGGCCAGTTCGCGGCCAGATTGTGGGGATGATCGCCGCCTGCGTGTAAAAGATTATTGCAAGGATGTCTCAGGCAGGGCGCTGGCTTCAGCACCTTTTTTAAAGGGAGCCGCCATGGGGGTATTGCATGGGCCCGTCCGCGGCCAGTTTGTAGGGATGCCTCATGCGTGTTGCCTGTTTGGGTGGCCAACGTCGTCCGCGTTTAGAACAGAATGTGAGGATGTCTCAGACGGGGCGCTGGTTTCAACACCCCGAAAGGGCGCCGCCAGGGGGGTTGCGTTGCCAGCTAGGCCCGATGCCAAGCGCGGACGGCCAAAGCCGAGGCGCAAACCGAGAGGGTGCCATGTGTAGCTCGTGCCTCCTGCACGCCATGAGCCTACGGTGTCTGCTTGCGTTGCCAGCTAGGCCCGATGCGAAGTGCGGGCGGTTAAAGCTGAGGAGCATATCGCGAGGTGCCGTTTGAAGCACTGTATTTCGTATTAGTTCCTGGTGTTTCGGACGCTGTACCGCTGGAAGTTGTTGCATTGCCAACAAATGCGCGAACATGTGAATGTGAATGAATGTGTAAATGTGTTCAATGTATAGCCGAGCTGCGCGCACGTGTGCTCGTCGCTCACATAGACGTGCTATTGGACCAATACTTGCATATACAGATGCCCAACATGGCACTAATATACTACATGATATGCACAGATAGCTCATATGGCTAGCTGTTCATAGACAAATCCCATATATATAAAAAAATGTTTAAAAGAGATCCGCGCATGGGGAGCTCCACGCAGTGGGTAATTATATATATATATATATGTACATACATGTTTACACACCACAAACAGCTTCTGTCGGCGCAACACAGCGCAAGGCGCCAGGCGACACATCCAGCAAAGCGGTCCTCGAGGGAAAGCCGAGGTACCCCGTGGACGAACACGGTATGAAACCTGGCGCGGCGCGCGCGCGTGTCATCTGACGCGATAGCGACCCCTGGCGCCCGAGGAGAAGGGCAAATAATTGACGAGGGTAGAATAAGAAAGAGATGAGCCTGGACGACGAGAGGAGAGGACGCGGAAGAGAAGGGAGACAGAAGGGGGCGACTCCAAGAGTAAGAGGGCAAAAAGGAGGATCGATAATGGCAAAATCATGGCAGCAGGAGCGCTGGTACCAATGAAAACCAACATTGAACTAGCCGCGGAAACACAAACTGTGACATGATATCCCTAGTCGGAACGCCTGAGCGATTCTAGCACAATAAGACCCAGTGGTAATGATAATACGAAGAAGAAAATCGTCGTGGTCGTCGCCGCGCACTAGTACGATTTATCGCAACAATTCCGATACATCGGCGCTACGAGAAAGTTGACCCATCCCGTGCATTCACCAAAGCACGTCTTAGGCGGGAGCGCCGTTGAAAATTCGAGCTGAGGAAGTGGCAACCTCTACTTTCGAGAAAGTCCTGGGCGGGGGCGCCATTCCGAAACAGAACTTAGGGGTGTCGAATTCCAGTTTTCAAGTCCTTGGCGGGAGCGCCATTTCCAAATCGAACCCAGAAGGCTTTCGGGGGAAGTCCTGGGTGGGAGCGCCCTTTCGAAATCTAGCCAGAAAGGCTTCGAATTCTACTTTGGAGGAAGTCTTGGGCGGAAGCATCATTTCGAAATCAAACCCGACAATTTCGAAATCAGTCATACTTGTTGTTTGAAGAAAGCTGGAGCGAAACCGTCGTATCGCAATGGTGGCACCGTTTGGCATTTAAATGTTGTAACTTCTGACCAGAGATTTCGAAAACGTGGTTTTCGATGTGGCTTCCTCCCATGAAAGAATTTAGAAACATTTGGGAACTTCCGGGATGGACTTCAAAATGATACCCCCGCCCGAGACTTCCTTCAAAAAGCGATCTCGACTGGAGTTTCAAACCATCGGGTTCGAATTCGAAAGGGCGGTTCCACCCGAGACTTGAGCAAAACTATGCTTGAGCAGATCGTTGTACTGGGGCCCCGCGGCCGAACGGGCCCCTCTGACGTCTCCTCATTCAGACGGCCGGCCACGCGGCGAAGGCGGTCCACGCGGGCATCTCCGTCTCAGATGGCTCCAACAGAACGTTCAAGACGGTCAAGATGGCCACTGGAGGCCTCTAAGATGGCAAAGACGGCCTACAAATCGGACAAGATGGTCCCAAGATGCCTCCAGACGGCGCGAGATGGCCCCAAGACGGCCCAACATGGCCTCCAAGACGGCTCCAAGAAGACCGCCAAAGACTCCCGGGGGGCCAAAATCACGAAGTGCCCTTGAGTTTTATAATGGTTGTCGCGTTCTCGCCGATTCTAAAACTGCCCAACAGACCCCCAAGATCGCCCCCAGAAGGCCCAAGGGGCTCCCAAATCGCCCCCATACGGCCCAATAAGGCCCCAAGACAGCCTCAAGACGGTTCCTCACGACCACTCGAGAGAGTCCCGCGACGGCCCTAAAAGTCCCACACGCGGTCCAGATGGGTTCCAAAGATCGTCTCCGAAGGCGCCTGAAGGCCCGAGACGGCCCAAAAGAAGCTCTAGGTAGGTGGCACATGAGAGCAGGCGGACTGGGTACATGCAACTGGACACGTCCAGAGCCGCGAACGGATGCTTCGTTGGAGACACCCCCACAACCTGGCAAAGGACGGGCTGGGCCCGTGGAAAACCCTTGGTCGGCTCCCCATTGCGTGGCCGAAATGCCATCCCTGCCACATCGCTGTGACCATAAGCATCTGTAACGAAAAACGCCCTGTAGCCTCGATGGAGACATCCCCACCATCTGGCCGCGAACGGACCATGGCTGCACCAATTACACGTGGCAGGTAAGAAAGACATACCCAAAAGGGGGTACGATCGAAAACGATGAGGGCGCGTATCGCGGATTTGAGGTATACGTTTGAAATAACGCGCGAGCAGGTAAGAGCGAACAGTCGTAAGGTGTGTGCATTTGTTTGGTTGCTTGCTTGCTTGTTTGTTTGTGTGTTGGTTTGTTTGTGTTGGTTTGTTTGTTTGTTTGCGAGCGAGTGTTTGTGTGGTGTTCGTTTGTTCGTCAGTTGGTTGTGTGTTTGTTTGTGTTTTGTTTGTTTGTTTGTGTGTTTGTTGGTTGTCGTCGTCCTCGTCCGCGACCCACCCGCGACCAACCCCGCCGACCCACCCCGCGACCCAACAGCCCGCCCTCTTACTCTTATCCGCAACTGCGGGGTGCTACGTAAAACCGCTCGCCCCGCCGTAGCCCATTCCCAATACATCATTCGCGATCCGGTCCACAGCATATTCCTCCTCTCCCCTCCTCCTGCTACTCCTTCTCCTCCTCCTCCTACTGTTCCTCATTCTCCTCCTCCTCATCATCACGATCAGCATCATCATCATCATCATCATCATCATCATCATCATCATCAGCATCATCATCATCATCACCATCATCATCATCAGCATCATCATCATCATCATCATCATCATCATCATCATCATCATCATCATCATCATCATCATCATCATTATCAGCATCATCATCATCGCCACCATCATCATCATCATCATCATCATCAGCATCATCATCATCATATGCATCATCATCGTCGTCATAATCATGCTCATCATCATGATCATCATCATAATCATCATCATCCGCATCATCATCATGATCGTCATCGTCGTCGTCATCGTCATCATCATCACCATCACAGTCACCATCATCAGCATCAGCATCATCATCACCATCATCATCAGCATCATCACAATCCCCATCATCCTGATCATGCTCATCATCATTATCAGCAGCATCAGCATCAACATCGTCATCATCCTCATCCTCATCCTCATCCTCTTCGTCCTCCGCCTCCTCATCATCATAATCATGCTCATGCTCATCCTCATCCTGATCCTGATCCTGATCCTGATCCTTCACCTGCGCCTCCTTTCCTTCTTCTCGTTGCCCTCTATTCCTCCTCCTCCTCCACCTCCTCCTCCCTGTTTTTTATTCCTCTCCCTACCCTTCCCTTCCCGTTCCTCCTCCGCCTTCGCCTCCGCCTTCCTCAGAGTTTCGACAAGTCAGAACGCTGGGCTAAAACAAGAGCCGGAGCAGCCACCGCCCCTCCTCGTCCACGACGACCACGCCCTCCTCCTCCTCCCCCTCCCCGCCCCAGCCTGGTGGCGAGGCACAAGAAATCCTCTGCCGCCAGCGGCCGGCGGCACAGGTCGTTGAAGTGGAAACAAGCCAGCCCGCCCGCCACAGCCGGTATGGCAAGGGAGCGCCCCCAGGAGATCTTCACCTCGGGTAAGCAGACACATTTTGATCCGCACAAGGACTGGTCACCCACGACGGGACATGAAAGGAACAGAATACCTCCACGACGCCGCGAAGATTTCTCCAGGTGCTTCCCAGCAACAGAGGATGACCAGAGAGTGACATGTGGGGAAAGAGGGACATATCTATATATATATATATATGAGGGAGAGAGAGCGAAACATACATATATATATATATATGTGAGGGAAAGCGTAACGATATATGAACAAACAAATAAACAACATCGGAAAACAGAAAAGGCGGCCAAGTCTATGAAACATGGAAAGGCAAAACGAAAGAGCCACCTGGAGACTGAGACAACGAGGAAGACAGGAAGAGAGAAATAAGCCTGTTGCCGGATCGTCAAGGATTCGGGAACTATCTTGATCCTGTTGATAGGCTCGTATCGTAGTATGCATGCTGCTCTACATGATCTTCTAGAACAGGTATCAGATTCCGCTTCGCATGGGACGTACTCGTTGCCATGGCGAACATGTCGGCTAAACGAATCCACTATGATACGTGCATGTAAGTCGGCCGGCCGAAGGATGGAGAGGCCGGAAGCTTTTTTCCCGTTAGCTGAAATAGCTTGCATCAAGACCCATTGCACCGTAGTCCCTCGACCACCCGTTCGGCCTGAGCCAGCTCGGGGAATTCTCAGGGTCCTCTCCGCGCTTCATCCCTGGGCCTCGACGGACCAACCCAATTGCCCCGCTGGCACTACCCCTCCCGGCTTCGGCGACAAAGTCGTCGACGGCAGGGCAGTTGACCGTCGAGGGTCGAGGTGCTTGCACTGTCGCGTCCCACAGAGTTTCTCCTCCAGGGCCACCACCTGCCCAGCCATCGACTGGATCGCGGAGGCCACGTCGAGCGGCGCAATGACGGCCGCGCGCTGATGCCTGGCGGACGGCGCGCACTTGACGTAAATCCGTTCGGGTGAAATCACTCGGACCGAGTGGCTGGCCTCTGCAGGCACGGATCAGCTAGCAGCGGCTCGACCCCGGGCCGCTCGACCTCGCGGCCGCCAGCGGCGCGGTCCCTGGACGGGCGCGCACGCGCGAAGCTCTCGCCCGGGACGCGCGCGCGCGCGAAGCTCTCGCCCCAGACGGGCGGCCCGGCGACGGCGTCGCCACCGCGCCTTGAACCCCCGCGGCTTGCGCGGCGTCGACGGGCAGCGTGGCTAGGGCACGCGGGGCGCGCGCCCAAGCCCTGTCATCGCCGGCGCCCTCGATCACGCCCGCGATGACCTCCGCTCATGCCCAAACTCCCGAGGGGGGTACATATGCTAAGCTGTGCCTCGCCAAATTGACAATGGGCGATGCCAGCCGTTCGGCTTCCTCGTCCCCGACGCCGCTGCGCCGAGCGTCTGCGCGTCGCTTCGCGCGCGTGCGCATTGGCGCCAATTCGTGGGGCGCGCCGGGGAGAGCTCGCGGGACTCTACGGCGTAACAACGCATTCTAGGAATCGGTCGGCAATGCCGCGCTGCTGCGGCGTTAGCCCTAGCAGCGCGCCGCCGATGAGATCCCTCGCGGCCTCTAGCGGCCTGGTCTGGAGTTCCTCGCAAGTGCCCCTGAACGCGCGCATCGCCCGGCCAGAGTCGCGCGCCTCCTCTGGCTATCTGTCGACGTTCGCCAACGCGGCCTGGAGGCCTTTGCCCTCTTTCTCTGGCGCGGGTCGGAGCGGGGCGCGAGGGCCGCGCACGGCGCGCCCCAAGTCGACGTGGGCAGCGCGCCCCTTCTCAGCCAACAGCCGCAGCGGCACTTCCAAGGAAGCCAGGGGCCCTTCAATCGACGGCGTTGGCGCCCCCGCAAGCCAGAGGCACATCCGCCCAACAGCTCGCGGCAGCTTGTCGATGATGATCGCCAGGGGAACAAGAGCTGGCGCGAGGCAGACGGGCTCTGCCTCGGGCTCTCGGCGCCGCGTAGATCGGACCGGGGGTGCGATGGCACAGCCTGCGCGATCCGCCTCTCGGCCCCCCCATTCAGGTTCCTGATATTACTCGTCGGCCTCCTCAGGGGTTCTGATTCGCCGCCCTCCTCTGACTCGCCGTCTTCTTCGGGCTCGCTGCCCCCCTGACTCGCCACCCTCGTTGGAGCGCGCAGTTGCGCGCGGTGAGACGCGCGCCCGGCCGCCAAGAGGCCGCCCCCTTTTGTTGCGTTCGATCTCGAACGCCTCGACAGGCGAGTCCTCGAGCACAGCCGCAAGCGGGTCCTCAGGTACCACCGCGGGCGGGCCCTGGGGCGCCCCGACACGCGGGCCCTCTTGCGCCGCCACAGGCGGGCCCTGGGGCACCGCCGCAGACGGGCCCTCGGGCACATCAGCAATCAGATCCTCAGGTACCGGCACAGGCGGGCCCCTGGGCACCTCGACTTGCGGGCCCTCCGGCACCTCGACAAGCGCACCCCCCCACATCGGGGCCCGGGCCGTTGGGGGTTCTCGTGCGAGGGGCACGCGGCACAGCCGCGAGTCTCCTCTGCCTCCTCCACGCCCGCGCCAGCTTCAAGACATGAGCTTCTCGACGCGTTCGTCCCCCCTCGCCGGCGCCCACCTGCTTTTGCTCCTGCACCTCGCTGGCGCCCACCAGCTTCCTTCAGGCCCATCTGGGTCGGTCGTCCGAGCTGTCTAGCGCCTGCTCCGCTATCTGATCCTCGCACCACATGTCAAAGACCTCCCTCTTATGCTCGCTAGCTTCGGCGCGGGCGTCGCGCGCGCGCGGGAATCCGCCCAGTCGCTGCGCGCCCGCCGGCGAGGAGGAGCGCGCGCATCCACGTGGAACGCCACCTCTGCGTTGCAGAACTGGCACGTGATACTTGGAGGCGCGAAGGCATCCTGCGCCACCGCGCTGCATGCAGTGCGCTAGCAGCCTAAACGAAAACAAAGGTAGACCTGCCGGAAGCGCGTCTGTCGGACGGATGACGCTACCATCCTTCTTTTCGAGGACATGGAAAGACAGGATAACCCCCCGGCCGATGAGGAGGAGGGCCTCCGGAGCACTCGAATGGCACCTTCGCGGCGGCGCTGGGTCGCGACCCCGCCTGGCCCCAGGAAGCCCCATGTGTTGCGCTGGCGCAGCGATCCCAGCCCGCGGAAAGCTATCGCCCCCGCATGGATGCGCTCGTCTCTGGGCGCCTCGCACAACCGACTCGCGCCGCTGACCACCCCTTTCCGCGGGCGTCTGGCGCCCGGGGAGGCGCCCGCCGCGCGGCCGCAGGGCGCCTCCTCGTCTTCCCCAGGAGTCTCGTCTTGCTCGGACGTGGAATTGTTGGCGCGCCGGGTCGCCAAGAAATCCCCCCGCGCGCGTCGCGCCCAGCGCGCGTCGGCCGCGGCGCTCGCCGGCGCCGGCGCACCCAGGTCGACGCCAGCCTATAGGGCGAGCCGCGAGCCGGCCCGTTGAAGGGTTGACGCAGCACGGCTTGCAGCAGGACTCCGTCTCGAGCTCCGCTCCCCAATGCGGGAAGCCAGCCCATGCTGCGCCATAATGCCGGCTGTTGTCGCGCAGGAGCTCGACCACGTTGGCCATGTCAGTGGAGACTTCAACGATACGGGCCTTCGGCCGTTTGCTGCGAAATTTCCGCATAGATTCTCGCAGCGCCCAATCGATCTCCTCGGGTGCCTGGTCGCAGACCCCGCGACCCTGCGATGCCTCTCTGATCTTCCACAGGGGCGTCCATACTGTCTCCCGAACGTCAGGTCTGTCAGGGACGCATCCTTCCAGCGCGACTGGACCGACGATCGCCTTGCAATAGAGCTCGAAGTTGTCGCCCTTGGAAACCCTTGGACGAGACTGACACAGCCGCTTCGCATTGGCCTGTCAGGTCGAGGCGAGGCGCGGGCGGAGGGCCGCGTCAACGAAGCTCGACCGGCGACCGCAGCAACACTGAAGGGGACCTGGAACACACCAATAAATACATACAAAAAGATTCCCAATATTGTCGCACATATCCGGGGCATCCGTGTTCCCCTTCACTTCCCATAGTTTCGCTGTTTTCCCTGGGGGTCGACGATTTCTTGCGTCTGCGTGATTTCCCCCCCCTGAAACACTGCCGCCGACCGCCTGCGCCTGAGCCCACCGCCGCGAAGCCGTCGCCCGCGCCCGTCTGCGAAGACGGATCCCTCAGCTGGGGGTCTCAGGCGAAGCCCAGGCCGCCCCGAGACATATCCCACGCCTGCGAGTAGAAGGCGCGGCGCGCTGGGGCGCGCTGGGGTGGCTTTGGCGCCGTCAAAGGCGCAAGCCCCCTCGGCCACCTCCCCGGAGCTTTTGACGGCCTTGCTTCAGCAGCAATCAACTTCACGCGGAACTAC
Source organism: Prorocentrum cordatum (assembly GCA_963575745.1). Lineage (NCBI taxonomy): Eukaryota > Dinophyceae > Prorocentrales > Prorocentraceae > Prorocentrum > Prorocentrum cordatum. Next base: position 109,317 of record CAUYUJ010019707.1, read on the forward strand.
GAGCTCGCCCGCGTTGGGCTCGGCGCCAGCCGGCGGCGTCGACGGCGCGCGAGCACAGCCGCCAGCCTGCTCGACGTCAGGCCGCAACGAAGTCGGCAAGTCGCAGGAAGTAATGACGATGGTCTGGTCTTTGCGCGCGCGCATTCCCGCTGCACCCCGGTCGAACAGGTCGCGCAGCGTCGCGTTCTGGACCGCGGCAGTACACAAGCGTCGGGACGCTAGCCATTCGATAACAATTACCATGATGGCTGAGCGCCGGCTTCGGCGCGCGGGCCGTTCGCGCCCGCCCGACCAGCCTCGCCTTCGAGCCCGTGCGCCCCCCTCTCTTTCTGCGTCTCGTCTGGCACCAGGGTGCCCACAGCTTCTCGGGAGCAAGCTCCCTCGAAGAAAACCGCCCCAGGAGGAGGTCGCAGTCTACTTCAGCTCCAAGGTCGACCTCTCCCCCCTTCAGCACGCCCCCAGGCGCAGCCCTGGTTCTACCTTGACCAATGATGACGACGGCTGTCTGGTGATCTTGGCAGGCGGAGAATGCCCTTGGACATCCGATGCGCGCGCCGTCGTCAGTGCACTTCAGACGCGCCCCCTCGTTCTTAAACCGGTGACCATTCGAGAGCGCCGTCGTGCATATTCTGCAAGTCGGATAATAGATCGCCGTCCTTCCCGCGGGGCCCCCCTTCGTTCCTTTCGCTGCCATCGGGGCTTCCGCATGCATCGTCTCGGACTTCTCTGCCGCCCTCGTGCATGCGGCCGCGCATTCGTCGGGGGCCACTGAACCCGCGCGAGCGCGGGCGTCGGGATCGCCGCGGGGAGAGAAACCAGTGCCAGATCGCAAATGGGGGGCGCGTAGACTGGCGCGTCGACCCACGAGGGCTTCGGCGCCAGAAACTAGCCTCGCACCCGCTCCGTGACATTGGCCGAATCGGCATCCGCGCGCGGGGGGGCGCGTCGCTCTCGCGTTCTATTCTATTATACCTCTATGCGTGGTGACCTGCAGCTAGGCGGGGCACGCTGGGCCACATCACAAATCAGGGAACCTGCCTCCAGACTTAAGAGGCAGTCCCTTCTTCAGACGGCTGAGCACTTCGTGGCCAGCCCTGGTGGGAGGCATGCACTCCAACCTGAGGTTCCGCGGGTTCTCAATGGCGGGGAGCCAACGATGAAATACCGATTGGGTGGCGCAAGGCGCGCGCGTTGTGCAGAGGCGCGAATGCCAGGGGGGGGCCCGCCACGAGTGCACTGCGCGGCGCCTGGCGCGGTCACGCGCGCGCCGCGCTGGGAGACGGAGGACCGCGCCACGAGAAGTGCGGCGCCTCCGTCGGGCACGCGGGGCGCGGGGCCCACCCCTGCGCCGCGCGGCGCAGGGGGTGCCGTTGCTCTTTTGGGCGCCTTTTTCCTTTGCTTGGCCGCCGGATGGCATTTGGCTTTCGCCGCCCCGCCTCCCCTCGCGGTCGGTTTCGTTCGCGTGGTCGTCGGTCGCCTCGGCGTCGGCCCCCGTGTCGCGTCCGCGTTTTCCTGGCCCCGTCTTGCGTTTGTGTCGGCCGTGCTTCGGTCCTGGGCCTTCGGTCTCGCGCCCGCGCGTCTCGGTGTCTCCGTCGGCTTCGCCCTGCCGGTCTGTTCTGGTCTGCTCCGTCCGTCGGCCGCGGCTCTCGTTAGTCGTCGCCCTGCCGCCGCCGCCGTCTCGGCCTCTGGCTTTGCGTTCTTCTTGTCTCTGGCCTCGCGTTCTTGCTGCCGCGCTGTCGGTCGTTCGGGCCCTCGGTCGCCTGCTCTCCCTCGGGCCCTCCGCTCCCGTCCTCGCGCCCCGTCGGCTCGGCCCCCACGCCCTGGGCTCCCTCCGGTTCGCCTCCGCGCCCGGGCCGCTCGCTGTCTCGCTCGGCGTCGCCACCGTCGCTCGCGCCGCCGCCAACGCTGTTTGCCGTTGCGTCTGGCCGTCTGCTGTTTTCGCTCGGCGCCGCCGCCGCCGCCCGGGCCGCGTCCGCCGCTGTCCGTTCGCGGTCGGTTCCGCTCGCCGTCTCGCTCGGCGTCGCCGCCGTCGCTCGGGCCGCCGCCGCCGCTGTTCGGCCGCCGCTTCCTCTTTCTTCGTGCGTCTGTACGACGTGCTTCGCCCGTGCGTTGCACCCCTCGCGCTGATGCGGCGCGCGCGCCCGCGCGGCTTCGCGCGCGCGGCGTGCCCGCGGCGCCCGCGCGCGCGCGAACGACCCGTGCGCTCGCGACGCGCCGGCCCCGCGCGCGCGCGGCGCGCGCGCGCCCGTGCGGCGCCGCGCGCGTGAAGCGCCCGCGCGTTCACGACGCGTGCGCCAATGCAGCGCCGTCGCGCAGCGACGCGCCGGCCCCGCGCGTGCGCCCGCGCAGCACCGCGTAGAGGTGGCAATGTGTCAGCGCGCGTACGACGCGCCGGCCCCCGCGCGCGCGCCCGCGCAACACCGCGCACACGTGGCGCCCGCGCGATCATGACGTGCACGCAGAGGCAGCGCCGTGCGCGCGCGCGTTGCGACGCGCCGTTCCCGCGTGCGCGCCAGTGCAGCACCGCGCACAAGAAGCGCCCGCGCGATCATGGCGCGCGCGCCGGTGGCGCACCGTCACGCAGCGACGCGATGGCCCCGCGCGCGCGCCCGCGCAGCCCCGAGTAGAGGCGGCAAAGTGCCAGTGCACTCACGACGCGCCGGCCCCGCGCGTGCGCCCGTGAAGCACCGCGCACAAGTCCGCGCTATCATGTCGTGATCGCCAATGCAGCACCGCGCGCGCGCGTGTCGCGACGCGCCGTTCCCGCGCGCGCGCGCGCCGGCGCAGCACCGCCCACAAAAAAAGTTCGCGCGACCACGGCGCGCGCGCCAGAACAGCACCGTCGCGCCGCGACGCGCCGGCCCCGCGCACGCGCCCGCGCAGCACCGCGTAAAGGAAGCGCCCGCGCGCTAACGGCGTGCGCACCAGCGCGTCACCGTGGGCGCGCGCACCGCGGTGTGTAGCTATCGCGCGTGCGCTAGTGCAGCTCCGCGTACAAGTAACGCCCGCGCGTCCAGGACGTGCGCGCCTGCACAGCACCGCGCGCGCGCGCGCCGCGTCGCGCCGATCTCGCGCGCGCGCCCGCGCAGCACGGGGCGCGCTGCACGCTCGCGCAGTCGCTGCCTGTGCTTCGCCGCGCCGCGCAGCGCGAGCAGTTTTCTCAGCCGCGCGCGCCGAAGAACCGCCGCCTTTCTTGCCTGAGGCGGGGCGCCGCGAGGAGATCGCGAAGGTCGCCAACGATGCTTTAGCGGAGACCGGTTTCAGCTCGCGCGAGAGTTCGGCGTTCGCCGAATTCTCCGATCTCGGCACCTTGGCCAAGGCCCCGGGGCTCGCCAAGGCGGTGATTCGCCGCGCCCTCGCCGTCGTCAAAGAAGGGGCACCCGCGCTGCCCGCGGCGGACGGCGGGGCCGTCGCGAAGACCGAAGCGGCCGCCACTCTGACCGTCAATCTCGAAGAGCGGTTGACGGCGCTCAATCTCGCCGGCCTGCCGCGCGAGCTTAGGCCGGCCTCGGTCCTCGTGGACCAGATGGCGGCGGATGTCGCAAGGCCGCTTGCGCGCATCGCGCGCCGCCCCGCGAACGCAACCTGCTGCGCGCGCAGGTTGAAGCGGCAAGGGGTCGCCGCGCCTTTCACTGCGTGCGACCTGCGCAAGTTTTTGCCCGGCTGGTGCGCGGATGAGAAACGCGCCACTTTGACCATGGCGCAATGGCAAGCGGCGTGGGAACGGCGCCATCCCCCTCCAGCTCGCCCGCGGCGACCGCGCGATAGGCGCCGCGCGGCCGCGGCGCAGGTGCAACGTGGCAGCGGAGGTCACTGACCAACTGTCGCGCAGCGCGGCCATGGCACATCGCGAGGTGGTGACGCGCGTCGATTTCAAAGCGCAGGCGCCCGGCCCTTTCCCCCTCGCGCCGCGCCGCGGCCTTCGCGATCCGCGCGGGCGGGGAGGCGCCGCATGCAGCTCGGGCTCGTCTACGACGAAGTGGCGCGCAAGAGCTGCCGGGTGGCTCCGCGTGCGTGGAAAAGGCGCATGCCCAGGAAACCGCGCATATTAGTTATCGCGTGCGCACGAGTCCCCGTGTCCTCGGGCCCGCCCTCCTACTCCTCGGGCTTAACTCATGCGCTCACGGTTTGATCGCGCCTGCAATGGTCATAATTCGGCGAAGGCGGCCAGGCGCCGAGGCGCTCGCCGTTTTGCAGGGGCCGCCATGGATGTGGGCGTGGGGATGGATGAGAGCGCCCCTCCTATATTCCTTCTCTGTTCTTATATATATATATACATACATACATACATACACACATACATACATACGTGCACACATAGATACACATATTACACACGATCACTTTTTCCGCACTTATTATGATTGCGATGGTGTTCGATTCGCAGATGGCCCACGCAGTTGTTCGCACGCCTGCTCCTGGTGCAGGACGCCCGCCGCAGGCGCAGATTTATTCAGATTTCTACATATGCCCTGCACTGGATTACATGGTTGCCGCCGCATTCCCTGGGGGATCAAGCTACTTTTCCCGATCGCACACAAGCAACGTGTAGTAACTCCCAGGCCCGCGCTGCCCAGCCGCAGGTTTCGTTGAAAACCTGCAACGAAATGCGCCCCGATGGGCCGCGTCCTTCTCTAATCCCACCAGCCCTCTGGGCGTGGGTGGTTTAGGGCATTCCATCTTCCAACCTCCTTCTTCCCCTTCGGTGATGGGGCCACCAAGACGGCCCCATGATGCCTGATAGCCCCCCAAGGAGGCCTCCAAGAAGCCAACCTCATTCAAAAACCTAGAAAGGAAACTGATGATTGTTGGCTTCTCGACTTCTCGTTTCCGTATAATGAAACAGATCAGGCGTCCGAGCGCGGCGGCGCGTCTTACCCGCCGTTGCCCTGTCCTCGACCTCGAGAAGGAATGCTTCCCCCTTAAAGGCGGGAACACAGCAACTCAGATGTTGCCATGGTGAAACACGGTGAAACATGAACAGGGTGCGGCCCTCCCCGCCCTCGCGGGGCGGCCTTGCTCCCTGGGGCGTGGGCGGGGATCGGAGACGGCGCGCCGATGCCGATATTTCTGTTTGTTCGTAGACGTGGGTTCTTGAGATTTTATTGTCGCAGCGCAAGCGCCCCTCGACTCGGCCCGCGCCGCATCCACGTTTTCCTCGTGGCCTCGCAGGGCGGGCCAGAAATTTGCGCTCGAACGCGATATACGTGTAGTCTGCGCTCGTTCAAAATCCGATCCGCGACCCCCGCGCGCGGGAGCGCCCAAGCTCATTTGCCAATTTCTCTGGGGGGGCCCGAGCGCGTTTCCCCCCCGCCATATTTATATATATATATATATGTTGTGTGTGTATGTTGATACCCGTGCCTCGCGCCACGCGCGCGCATTATGTTTTCTTTGAACGCAGAATGGCAGTCTTCGCGCGCGGGAGAAACCGCGTGCATGAAGCGAGCGCATTTGATTTGCGCTCGAACAAGATATCCGCGAACTCCGCGCACGATGCACGTTCCGCCATGGCGCCCCGGAACACTGGCGCGCATTGGCGTGCGCAAAGAAGCCCACATCGCATGCATATGTATATATATATATATATATGCATATACATATACACAGAAGTTCATGAAAGACATGCGCATACATCTTGCGGCGCGTCCGCGATATTCGCGGTGTTCGCGATTTCCTCCGAGCGCGAATGCGAGCGCAAAATTTCAAAACCATGGCCGTTCATCATCGAAATATCGGCCGGGCCCGCTGCATTTAACCAAACATGGCGCTGAAAAATGTGCGCGCCAGGCCCCCGCGTTTTTTTTTTTTTTTTTTTTTTTTTTTTTTTTTTTTTTTTTTTTTTTTTCTCTCTCTCTTCTCTCTCTCTCTCTTCTCTCTCTCTCTCTCTCTCTCTCTCTCTCTCTCTCTCTCTCTCTCTCTCTCTCTCTCTCTCTCTCTCTCTCTCTCTCTCTCTCTCTCTCTCTCTCTCTCTCTCTTTCTCTCTCTCCTCTGGCTCTCTCTCTCTCTCTCTCTCTCTCTCTCTCTCTCTCTCTCTCTCTCTCTCTCTCTCTCTCTCTCTCTCTCTCTATATATATATGTATATATATCTATATAAGTTACACATGCATACTATACGCGCGCACACTAAAACACAACAAATTTGGCAAAGGCCCGGCGCGCCCCAAGTCCCCGCTCGATTTGTTCACGTCATCGGAGCACCAGTTCCAAGCGCCACTTTTTATTGTAGCGCTCTCATGTCCTCTTTCGACATGTGCGCGTCGAAAAGACGGTGCAAAACAAGCCAAGTGTGCGTCGACGGCATTGGCGAAATCCGCAGCCTTCGCGGGTGCCCCCCGCGCGCGCCCGGAACACCCCGCTTCTTGTTGCCTCTCCCCTTTTGTTTTGGTCAGCGTTCAAGCGTACATCGATGCGCTTAGTCAGGTCATAACATAGCAGGTCATCACGTAGACATATATATATATATATACACACACATACATATTTTACATAACAGGTAATCGCAAACATACGCCTTTACCACACATAGTATGCATGCACGGTTTTCTTTGAGCAGTCGGCGCGCGTTAGATCTTCGACCCCGCAAATCGCAAGCATGGCATGTTCATCTTCATCACGTCATATGTTCTTTATCTAGAGCTGCGCATTGTGAAATTGTACATCCATCAAATACGACATCACATTGAAGCCCATCTTGCTTGAGCGTGGTCTGCGACGGGGCGGCCACCGCGGGGGCCGTTGTTGCCGCGGGGGGCCGCGGGCCACGGGCGACGGGGTCGTCGGGGCATGCCGGCAGGCGCCATTAAAGTATCATCATAGTATTGCACAATTGCCGTTCGCAGTCGGCGGATCTTATTCATAACCGCCTGCGCAATCAACCGCCCGAGGGTAATGCAATAATATTGTATAGTTGTTTTTCAAGGCGGCGGATCTTGCGCCGCTCGCACAGGCGACCGCGGGGGCGGCAGCGGACAAACATGTCCAGCGCGCAGTCGGGCAAGCGGGGTAAATCCCACCCGAGGTTAAAAGAACGCGACGGTCTGGGCGAGGGGGGCCGGGGCCTTGGGCCGCGGCGTCCGCAGTGAAACAGAGCTGATAACGCCAGAGCTAGAGCTGGGCCTCCGGCCTAGGGGGCTAGCTGCCCCGCCAGCCCCGACCTCCCCAGGAGACGGCAACGACGACGACGACGCCGACGACGACGACGACGAGGGCGACGACGAGGACGAGGACGACGACGACGCCAACAACGACGACGACGACGACGATGACGATGACGAGGACGAGGAGGACGACGACGCGGCATTGGCAGGGCAGGTGGCCCCCTGGGCGGGCAGAGCTGCGCGCTCCGCTTCTTGCTTTTCCCGCTCGAGATCAGCACAATACCGCCACGTGTTCTCCGCCTGGGGGCATGGGCGGCGCGAGGTCCAGAACTGCCAAGTTTTCCTCGCGAGTTGCCTTCGGCCGCGGCGACGAGGGGGCCACCCGACAACCAAAAACAAATGGGGCGCAAGAACCATTCATCCCCCCTGGGCCTCCTCGCGGCGGTTCCGCTTGATCTCGCTCTAGAGCGTCGGAGTCCGAAGGGTACTCTTACGGGGCATGGCGCGCCAGACATCGGGCTCACGACGGAGAGGGCGACTTTGGATTGGGGGTTCGAGCCACGACCATGATGACGACGACGACGACGACGACGACGACGACGACTGATCGCCCTCCCCGTCGTTGGCCACGCCTGGATTTCAACCTGCTCTTTGTCTGGGGAGAACACCTCTCCCCCCTCTTCCTCTTCCTCCTCGGCCCATGTGTTTTCTTTTGTCTGCGGGTCGCCTGTCCTTTTGATCCAGGCAATCTCGACCCCCTCCATGGGCCGCGGCGGCGCCAGCCGACTCCCGGGGGAGGGGGGGGGGGGCGCCCGCGGCGTGGCGAAACGAAGGCGGGAGTTCCCTCGTGGCTCACGGGGCGAGGAAGACGGGGTCGTGGAGGGAAGGATCAGAGAGGATGGGGGGTGAGAGGATTGAAGACTACAGGAGGATTGGCAAAGTAAGGGGAGAATGGAAACACGTTGTTGGGCAGATCTCTCCCGCCCCCCCACCCCCCCTCCATCTCGTTCCGCGTTGTTCGATCCGCGCAGGCGCGGCGACGACGCACAGGGCAGGCCCCTGCAGACCACCGCAAGTCACCTTC